>JASSUY010038941.1:0-27173 GCA_032466535.1 Forpus xanthops
AAAGGAACCTGAGCCAGCTTCAGTGTGCACTTGCAGCCCAGAAAGCCAACCATATCCTGGGCTGCATCAAAAGGAGCGTGACCAGCCAGTCAAGGGAGGTGATCCTGCCCCTCTATTCTGTTCCTATGAGACCTCGCTTGGAGTATTGTGTGTAGTTCTGGTGTCCTCAACATAAAAAGGATATAGAACTGTTGGAAGAAGTGCAGAGGAAGCTGACAAGGATGATCAGGGGACTGGAGCACCTCCTGTATGAAGACAGGATGATATAGTTGGGGCAGTTCAGCCTGGAGAAGAGAAGGCTGCATGAAGACCTCATAGCAGCCTTCCAATATCTGAAGGGGGCTATAAGAATACTGGGGAGGGTCTCTTCATGAGAGACTGTGGTGAGAAGATAAGGGGTAATGGGTTCCAACTTAAACAGGGGAAGTTTTGATTGTATATAAAGAAGAAATTCTTTACTGTAAGGGTGGTGAGGCACTGGAATGGGTTGCCTAGGGAAGTTGTGAATGCTCCATCCTTGACAGTGTTCAAGGTCAGGTTAGACAGAGCCTTGGGTGACATGGTTTAGTGTAAGGTATCCCTGCCCATGGCAGGGGATTGAAACTTGATCTTAAGGTGCTTTCTAACCCTAACTTTTCTATGGTTGTATGATTCTAAGTCCATGCAGCTCACAGTAACCCCAAATGAGTACTGCTCCACAGTTGGAGACCACAGAGAGGAAGCTGCTTTGAATCTGATAGCACAAGGAAGGATTTGTGTGACATCAGAGTGTGCAGGGAGTAATTAGTGGAATGAAATAATCTACAAGACATAAGCTTCATGCATATACCTCATGCCCTGGGCCATTCCCAGTTTGGAGACTAACACTTGAACTTTTTATGCTGTATTGCACCACTAGGCTGGAGATTAAATTTCTCTTTATTTTCCTCTCCTGAGAGTGTGATTGATGGAAACATGCCTATTCCCTAAATCTGAAAATGGTAATAAGCTCACACGGAAATATTTTCCATAAACCTGCACTTTAAGGTCTTGCTCCAGCAGAGAGCTTTTGCAGTGTTGCTACAACAGATGTGATAAGCTTCCCTGAACAATTTGTCATTCTCAATTTTCTGACATCTCTGCTACTTTTGAATAAATTGAAGCTGACTGATTTTTACAGTGGGTTGGGAGGTTTTCTTGTATCAAACTTTGTTATAGATTTTGTTTGCTGATGGAGGCTGGTTGTGGTCATGTTAAGAGTTCAGACTCCATCTTTAATGTGTGCTTGTTAGGTTTCTTTGCATTTCTCTATCCCCATGCTAACAAACCCAGGAAATTACAGTCTCCAGAGTGAATCAAACTGCTTTTCAATGTTGAGCACCAGGGTGCTGAAAATAGGTTGTCTGGTGGGCATTATCTGAAAAGACACCTCTGGACACTACTTGCCAAGGAAACTGTATTTCCTTGATTGAGAAAAGTGGTATCTCGATAGGAAAGTAGAGGATTAGTCTGGAGTCTTTCAGACAATTTGCCTACAAAACCACGTGAGAAGGGGGAGAGAAGAGTGCACAAATACTTGGTAAATTGAGGTCCCTATACTCCTCAGGCTGGCAAGTATGATGCCACTTGTTACTTTCCACTTGTCTGTAAGGTTGTGGGAAGCAAACCAGAGTTTATGGCTGATGAGACTTAGGGAAGAGCTATATCTAAGTAATGAAGATATCTTGGGGTGTGTGTTGGGGAAATGGCAGGGTCAGTCCTTGGATCTGGAACATCTCATGTGAAGGCCAAGGGCTGTCTTTATCAGAGGAGCTGACATTAGAAATGAGGGGAAAGTCTGCTGAGAGGCAGGGTACACTGCTGGTGGCTATACACAGTGGTAATGGGGACATATTGCTTGTGAGATGTTATCTGCACCACACTGAGCATTTGTAGCTGGTATTCTACCAGGCAATATAGAAACAGCCTGAGAGACAGATCCTGCCCTGTTGGGGCATAGCCACTTCACTGCACTGAATAACTGGGATGGGTTAGTTTTACAGGCTCATTTGCAAAAAATCGCTTTTGTTTCTCAAACTTACTTCATCTCCCACCACCGCTTTGTCCATTCCTGCTTTGTAATCTCACCACTAAACACCATCCACCTCCACTTCTCCAGCATGTAAGTAAAAGGCATTGTTCCAACAATTGTTAGTGCTTGTTTGAGTAGAAAGTTGATTTCTGTTTCTGAAGAGAGAAGTAGTTAAAGTAATGGTTATGGTAGCAATTAGTATCTGATTAGACAGCTAAAGTTGCTTCCCTTTACAGCTAATGCTTACATCTGGTTTGAATTACAAATTTTCACTAAAGAAAAAGTGAATACTACTGAAAAAAGCAACATGAGAAAAAATCACTTAAATATTGTACACAGTTTTGTCTCTTTCTTCCCTTCCCACCCCCTCCACCCACCTCCCCCCCGGCCCTTAAATAACCTTGTACTTTGGCATTTACATTTCATTATATACCACTGGAAATCTCCCCAGGCTCTGGGGAATATGAAGTTGAAGACATCTCAGAATGTATAAAGTGTACATCTCCACCTTTATAAGGTAATACTCAGAGAAGCCAGACAAAATGAATTATAATGAAGGCCTACCTACATTGTCCACTCAATATTCACATAAGTGAGAGATGGAAATCTCAAGGTTTCATTTTCATTTGAACTGTTAAGTACATACCTGGTAGAGATATGTACAGATTCATGCACAGAAATTGAAAAGACTATTGGATTCTTATCTAAATGAGCAATGAAGACTTGGGAATAAGTTGTTCAGTACTGAAGATAATGAAATGCTAGCTATTCGTTTCTAAATTATATAGCAGCATTATAAAGTAGTGACCCTTGCCTCATGATGTGATCTGGGTAAAAAAAAATTAGTATTTCTGGTAAGTTAGTGGGGTAAGATTTTCAGACGCCTCTCAGGTGATCACTCAGTTTGCAGACACAATCTTCTGTTGCAAAATTAGACCTGCAAGTGTTTTTCACATAAATATATATATATGTATGTATTTACCTTCATCCTCTTGGAATGTTGGCTCTAGGAGGTCAAGAGATTTCAAGTGCTGAGGGGTAGCTGCAGAAAGTGACATAATTTCACCCACTGCTTCATGGAAGCCCTCATTGGCACCGTCTCTTAGCAGGTAGGGCTGTACAGAGTATGCCATGTCATACTCAATGTGGCCCATCTCATGATGTGCGGTCAAGAAGTCATCCATGGTCACTTTAGTGCACATCTTGATCCTGTGCACCAGAGCAACGTGCTTGTGGTTAGAAAGACAGTGGTCCAGATACCTGCTGCCCAAGCCCTGTCTACAAAGCAGCCTCCAGAGCTTGCAAACACCATTTGCCCCTTCTAAAACCTGGGCAGGCACATCTTTGCTAGGATGCAGGTCCTCCTGCAAGAGCTATACTTGGATGGGGAATTCAGCTAAACACTTTCACCCACCTTGAAACTGTTTGGGGTAAGACAAAATTTCTGTTTTGTGAGAAGCAGCCACACTCTCAAACTTAGCGATAAACTCACTGTGTTTGTTGGAGTGAGTACCCACCATCAAGCTCAGGAAGAGGGTAGTGTAAAAAAACCTGTGTGCCACTGACTCTGGCTACTTCAGCCTCCCATTGGCACTATTTAAGAATGGAATTTCTTCCAAATAGAGTTTTTTTTACCTTCTTCAACTGGTGACTTGTGAGGTGTGAGGCTGGCAGCTCTGCCAGGAACCAGCCTCCTTCACCAGGTAATTATGGGGACTTCAAGAGGGGACAGAATTTGCCCCAGGCAACTTCCCTCTGCGGGAATTTGCTGTCCCTCTCCTTTCCCAGATACGGAAGAGATTGTTGGATTTTCACAAAACTGGATATGTCTGCTAAAGAAAGGTGGTGGGCTCTCAGTTTTTCACTCACTATTTAGGGACCCTGTCCCACTGCTGCTGATTGGCAAGTGTCCCCAAATCTCACTGGTATCCACAAGCACCAGCATTTATGCTTATTCCTTAAGCATTAGAACTGCTCTTTTGTCTTCCTTTCCCATCTTATCAGCTAGAATAAAATAGCTAACAAGGAAAAAGTATAACTTACACCAGTATGGTGTACCATTACTGAAAATATGAATGCTTTATGAGAGGGTACAAAAAGGGGTGATAATAATTGCAGCACCTGTAGTCATTTTTACCCAGATCCCATGCTGTAGGATGGCAGACAACCTTCCTATTGTCTTCCGGCTCTGTGAGCATAGAGTTATTCCAGAAGCCCTCAGTCATTTCGTAAAGGCCAACGGAAGTGAAGAAGGCCTCAGCAGCTTTGAATATTCTCACTGCATCCCACTGCTGAGGGAGACAACATCATCATTAACCACTGCTTCCCACAAAGCCTGTTCCCAGCAGTTGGCTTAACACAGGGCAACTGACTTCATACTTATCTCCCATGAGCTTCAGTTCAGCACCTGATTTTCTGGGAGAAAGATGGTAGTGTTTGCCTTTGGCATTCCTGCAAATTCTGCTGGTAGCTGGAATTAAGTTTTTCTCCACAAACAAAACAGGTTTCTGCACTCAGAGGTTCAGCAGATAGCACCTGACCCAGACCAGAGAAACCCTCAACCAAAGATAAGGCAGTGTAGATAAAAAAAAGGCAATCCTCTCAATAACATGTCAGATCTGGGATGCAACCCTTTGGCCATTTCAACTGGGGGACAACGGATATGAGAGGGCGAAGCAGCACTCCCAGAAGATGAAAATTAAGAGACCTCAGCCAGAACCATAAAACCCGGCAAATGCATCTAGAAGACTTATTTATCAGCTTGTAACTGCATGGTAATGTTCAAAATATTTTTGTCATTAGGCAGTTCTATTATTCTACATAGAAGGGCCTCTGCATGTACTGGACTGAGTTTTCAGAGCAATTTAGGTGGCGGACAGCTCAATTGGATGAGAATCCTAAATTGGGTACATCCAAAGGATAAGTCCAGCCTTTGCCTTGAGGCTCTGTAAATAATGCTTTCCTCCTTACAGTGGTACTTTAATATACATAAATTTATGACTACAAGGGGGTCAGTACCCCTTGTACTGATCTCTGCATCAATCTCACCTTGGAGGTGAGATTGATGCAGACTTGTGCAAACTGCTTATGAATCAAATTTCTCCATTCCTTCTCTTGCCAGCATAAGTTTTGCGTGGAGTGCTGCTGTTGAAAGGGAGGTAGATTTCAGGTGAATAATCACATTTCAGAAATCAAATTCCACCAGAGCTTCACTTCTTTTATCTTATAAAAGAAGTGAATGCTAGTAAAGGCTACAGAGATTTATCTTCACCCGTATTCTCATTCTGGTAAAAGTGCTGTCACAACTGTTAGCACTATAGATCTCAAACACAGACTTTATGGTATTATACAGCTATCAAAAGATAGCAGGCAGCACTGCAGTTTTCTAGCTGTATTCAAATAAACAAGACTGGCAAAAAAAACATCAGCAACCCAAACTGCAATACACAAACTGATTATGGTAATGGCTGGCAAAGGTCATATTTGATACCAGCTAACTCTATGAGTCTTGAAATATTTATATGTACAAAATATATCTCTTAATGGATAGAGGTCTCTGAGGAAAATAGATGTGGAGCCAAGATTAAGCCAGTCAAAGAGAGTGGAGAAGAAAGATAAGAGAACAACAAAGGGAAAAGTTACAGCACATGAACACATTAAGGTGAAGAGCAAACAAAAAAGGATGCTGAAAGCAATGTTTTGCCTTAGGGCAGCTATGGCTTTCTAAAAAGCAGCTGAGATCTGCTGTATAATTGTTATTCCATCTAGATTTCTTGCATAATTCATATTGCATAAAAGCATGTCTTACCTTTTGAACCATTGTAGAAGTTACATCAATATTGGGTTTGGCTGGATAGGGAACTGTCAAGGCATACAGATTTGTCCAAAATCTACCCCACATATCACCTTCAAAAAAAGAAACATAGAAATAATTTAAAGGATTGATTATATATTGTGCAAAAGTGCCAGACAGTTCTAGAAATTCTGGAGTGTCAAAACCAGTTGTCCTATACATGGAAACAGGTCTGATCCAGCTGTGGAGGGCAGCAGTTCTAGGAAGTCATGCATAGGTCAAAGTCAGATCAAAGATCCTTTTATTCCACAAGATCAGCTATTCTTTTAAAATACAGTTTCAGGACAGGTCACCTTCCTAAAGGTCTGTTCACAACTGAACACTCATGTTGTTAGTCCATGTGATTACTGCTGCCATGTTCATGTACATTACAGTTATGGCAACTTGATGCTTTGTGCTTTGGAAGCAAAGTTGTGGAAATGTGGGTGCTTAAATTAGGATTTTAAAGGGAAAATGGGTATCTCTGAAACTCTAATTTCTAAGGAAGACAAGGGCTGCAAAGAGGAGGGAAATGTCCCAGCCTCCTGCTGGAGTTTTGAGTTGGCAGTTACCAGCTCCAGCAAGGATGAGGACACCTGCCTTCTCTACCTGCCACTGCTGCTAAGCACCTGTGTCATCTCTGCCAGGGACTTGACTCTATTTCTCCTCTCTCTTTCTCTTATCTGTAACCTGTTTGTTAATATCCTGATTAAACAGGCAGATTACTCTCTTCCTGTATGCTTTGAAGGGGTCTACCCTGTGTACAAAGTCAGGCTTGCTTCACATGGCCGCATTGACATACCCAGCAAGTGAGCAGGCAGGCATCCAGTGGAGCTGATGAGCTCGGGGCCGTAGACCTGCTCCAGCTGGTGCCTCACATAGGCATGCAGCTGCTGGTACAGAGGTTTTATCTGGAGGCAGAGGAGGAGAAGGAAACAAATTATTTTCTCTTTGCTTTACGCCACTAATTCCTCTTAAACAGAGAGCCTCAAAGGTGTCTGACAAAGTTCTCCTGGTAGGTGAGTGTGCCCCAAACCTGCAGACAAGCTTTGCCTCAGGGCTCAAGTGCTGAGTCCAGATCCTAGCCCCAGAAGTCCGGCTCAGGTATGAGGGAGGGAGCATTGCTAACTTCACATGAGGAGTATCATGGATGCCATCTACCCATGGAAAACACACTTTTCCACATGGGCCCTGCCTGGAGGAGACATCTCAGTTCTGCAAAGCCCCCTCTTTCCCAGCCTTTGGTACAGTGCAGCCAAAGGGGACCAAGCTGGTCTTAGAATGGCTGCAGAGATTAAAAAATGTATGTTTCCCAACATCTGTTAAGCCCATGGAGACTAGGATTAGTTAGTTTAAGGCAGGTTTTATATTCTTTCACAGCATGAACACATGAGCCCTCCATCATGAAACACAACCCTGTGGCTCAGATGAGAGCTTTCTCCTGCCTCTACCTGCTCAAATGTCTTCTCTACATCTCTGACCAGTTGGTCACGGCTGTATTTGTATTCTTCTGGGTAGTCTGCTTCATAATTTGCTCTCCAGTAATCTCCATAGTCAGAATAACCTGTAAAGCACAGATGCATCAAATCAGAATATCACACATGGAAACACCACCTGGGTCTGCAGAGGAAGTGTTGCTCCCTGCTGATCTCATGCAGAACTGGAAAGGATCTAGGCAGGAGAAGAGTGCTCCTCCAAGCTTTGTTCCATGAATGTGCAGGTATGGTAGTATTCCAAGAAATGCAATTATTGCAGTCACAGTTATCTGCTAATTAAGGTCATTCCAGTTGGAAGTCAAAGGAAATTGTCACTCCTGACTGGAGCTCCTGCAGCTATGAGGGAGGACAGCCTCTGTCAGACCGTGTACAAAGGGGTTCTCACTAAAGATATAAGGTGGTAGACTCTGAATATGATCCCTCCCCCCTGCTTCTAGCAACAAAACTACCAGGGCAGGTATAGATATCAGGACTGAAATTCAGCTCCCAGTTTCACCATCTCTTCCAGTCCACTGAGCAACATTAAGCCTTGAGTAGAAATGTCTCAGAGCAGAGGTCTCTTCCTTAGCAATATGGAGAAAATTCATTATGATCATTTCTTTATATCTGATTTTTTTCACATCTAACCATTTAGACTATAATTTCTTATTCCTTGTGTCCAGCTCCAGCTTGACAGTTTTCACAAAACAAGGATACAGGAAAGGAGGTGAGACAGGTGCAGTTTGGCCAAGAGACAGATAATATAGCTACTTCAAAAGCTATTTTAAAAGACAACTAGCAGCCATCTGCCATTGTCCCTTGAGAAAACAGTTCCAAATTGTGCAAGACTCAGGTACGATTGTTACTTTCCGGGTGCCAGAAAAGAAAAATAAAATTGTGACTTACTGTTAAGCTTTGCAACCTCATTTTTAAGTTCAACATACTCTTCGTACAATGGCCTCATCATTCGGCCAACACCAGCTCTCCAGCCTTCCCAGGCCCATAGCCTCTCGTTATAATCCGTGCTGTTAGCCATAATAGTGTCAAGACCTGTCAGAACAAAAAAATAAGTACTAGGACTTGAAAAAACAGAATCTATTTTTCTTTCATAGGAGATAAATGAGCCAAAGCAAAAGAAATTTTCAATATCTCACTATTTTATTGCATCCTTTTCTGATTAGAACTTTTCCTGCCCTTCTCTTTAAGAGATATGGAGATCATGATTCCCTTACATGCTCTCTCTACATTGGCTTCCCCTAAATGTGTAGTGCTCTTGGAACTGGCCATAATGTAATGCTGAGTCCAACGAGAATTTCATGATAGGGAAAAAAATGGACTTTCTGTGACACAGGCAAATTCCAGGTGACAGGCAGACTGTCACACAAGCTGAACATCTCCTTTCAAATTCTGTCTACTACAGGTAGGAAATAGTATGTCTTGTGGGCAGCAGGCCTGCTGGAGGTCCCTGAACTACACGATGCAATTAAATTATGACTAAGTTTTAAATAGTAGGATATATCTATTGAAATGACAGCCTGGTCTCTTGCAGTCAGGAGCCAATCTTGGACTTTTTGGCTTTGAACCTTCAATGTAAAGGACAGAGTGGGGTACTGTACCTGGCTCCAGCACCAAACATTCAGATGGTTCGGTGTTTTTACAGACAGTCCCAGTGCTGTATAAGGTACTCATTGTATTTAGCACAGTGTTCAGCTGCAAGTTAGATGTGAGATAGTCTGTTAGAAACACACTTTGTGCAAAATAACAGCCAATTAGGCTAATTCTTTAAAAGCTTGATTCAACACTTCACCCGCCAGCTTAGCATTTAAACATATGGTTAAGCTCAGTAGAGATTAATGAAAGAATGTTCTTAAATGCATTACGGAACCAGGACCTAGCTGGAAAAGGTAGATAATCTCCCAAACGTATGATGTAATCTACAGGTCCTTAATATACAGTCAGAGGGAGCTCTGGATTTAAAGAGCACAGACTGTCACAACAGCTATCAATGTACAGCAGCAATTAAACAATAAAGTTTAGCAACATGCTTTCATAAGTGTAGATGGACCTAAATTTTTCAGGTAGGTCATGGTTTTGAGTGGCAGCAAAAAGGGGCCCTTCTGCAGATGCTGCAAGGCTCACAGTTACCTGTGGTTTTTAACATCACATGACACTGACTGCATAGATCTGCTTATGCTCCACTACAGGGAAGTTATGGCTTATGTCTTGGGTCAGCTGAAAGCCAAATTAATCTGAAATCATTCATTTCTACCTCTGAAACTATGCTACATAGCTCTGGTTTAAGGTGTTTTTTGTGTTTCAGATTTTCATACCTAAAAAAAGCCATGCACTACTTTTAGCTTTTCTTTTTGGACTATCCTATTTTTCATTTAAAACTTCAAATCATAACTTTGTACAGCTGTCAGTGGGAGGGGTAGTTAATGACTAGCTCTAACTTTCTCTCTGTTGGCATTGGAGTTGGTGCCTAGAGAAATTTCTGTATCGATGAATCCTATCAGACTGTACAAAAAGTCACTTTTCAAGCAGAAGTCGATAATTTCATCCCCAAAGGCCATTTGTGTAGGAAACTGCAGGTGTCAAAACAGGGAGGATACTTAAGAAAATTCCTCCTCAACAGAGAAAGCATTGCCATCAATGCACTGCTGTGCTCCAAAATAAACACAACTTTGTAGGAACTGTCAGCATTCCCACCAAGGCCATCTGCCCAGAAACATCTCATTTGGATCAGACAGGAGATCCAGCCAATCTGCTGCTTTTCGTGCATGGTGGTTAACACTGCTGATCTTAGCAGAAAAATCTCAGGATCTTTCTAGAATCAGGACTGTAGGATCCCCAAACTCAACGCTCTTTCAATTTAATCTGCAGCAAAAGGAAACTAATTTAGCCTTAAAGTGTTTGGTTATAAATCCCTTTTGAATCTGCATTGCTGCTCACTCCAACTCTACATATAGTCATTATCCATGTACATGCCTTTTACATGAACTTGCCAGTGGAAATGTCAAACCTTACTATGAATCTTGCTAAATCATGATGGCCTTCAGCAGCTTTCTGTGGAAGGAAGTCACCAACCCTCCCCAATTTCAGGCATCCCAGGGTGCCTGCTGCACAAACACCCCTTTTTTCACTGTTTAATAATGCAACGTGTGCAGAGAAAGAAAGTCTTCCTCCACCTTTTTGACTCATGGAATGTCCTTTGACCCACCTCTTTCTACTCATTGCCCTACGTCAGGTCTTAGCAAAGCACTTCTCACAGGTCCTCTTTTCCTCTTAGGATCAATACAGCTGTTTCCCAAGGACACCTTTGAGGCATGTGTCCATGTTTGAAATTCATTGCATGGATTACAAAGCAAAACTGTTGACTTGGATGGGAACCAGCTTCATAAACCAGACCACCCCATCAGTCCCTTACTGCTATGAGTACCTTGAACAGGTACACTCTCCAGTCTGATGCAGGGAGAAGGCATCATCCTGAGACAAGCAAGGTGACAACAACACTCTGCCCTTGCTTGGGGGTGTTGTGGGAGGCAGTTCAACTCATCTCACAAAAATTAGCTACATTCATCAACTTACTCTGCTGTATTTTTCTGGTGACAACACAGATGATCCTCTGTCCTGGAGAGTCTGAATCTGAAGCCTGGTAAGAGCATCCTGGATGTTGGATAACGGGAAGCTGCTGGCATTCCTGGAGGCCTCCTCGTAAAACATGGACCATTTTGCACCTGCCTCATTCTGAAAGGGTTTCACACAAACCCTGAATTACTCTGCCAAAACAGTGCAGCAGCCTGAAATATTCAGTAGTCAAGAATATTGCTTCTAGTAAAAACTTCCATTGTGGAGACCACCTGTGGATGGCAGGTTGAGCATTTGCACTGCACAGTGAAATGACTGAAGAATGTTTTGGCTCTGCTTTATTCACATATCCAGATAACTATTTTTCTTTGGAAATAGTGAAAAGCAGACCTGTCACCTCACACCATGCTTGTTATAATTGATCCAGCATCACCTAGCTGTGCTCCCTGATACTTTAAAACACCATGTGCTCTTCCCTTAGTGCTTTTTTCCACCAACCTGTGCCTAACAAAAGCCAGATACAAGTCAGGGCATGAGAGGTCTGTATCCCAGATGTCATTCCCCATTTCTGCTTCAAGTAGCGGTGACAGAGGGCAGCCATGGTTTTGATATTGAGTCATTTCATTATGCAAATATCAATTTCTCCTGAAGTTCTGGTAAATAAAAAATCATATTTGAGCTTAAAAGGCTCTAAACAGGTGCCTAAATTAAGCATGCAAAACCTCAATGTTTTGCATGAGGTTGTTTTCATCACTGCTGCAATCACATATCATGACATGTGAAACTCCCAAATTTCAGTGCACAAAGTCGCTCCATAAAGACATTATCTGGATTTCTGACTGTCTCATTTTTATTCACCTTTTTAAAGTGTGTTTGCACATTGCGTGTCAGTACCCATCCCAAATGGTAACAAGAACAGTACTAATCAACCCGGGTCCTCAGGACATTTTAATTAATTGTGCTCATGCCAGAGCTTCCTGGGCTGTGGAAAGGGCACCTGTGACATCTCCCTCAGCAGAGCCCCTCCCTGCTGAGGTATCAGGAAACACAAATGTTATATTGTCTCCAGAAAGCTCTTTCATGCACACTGTGTAAGCCTATATCTTAACTCCTTGCACTGAGCAGGAATTAATAGGTGCCTTAGTAGCAGTGGGGCAGAAGAGGGGGCTCTTTGGCTATAAAAGCTAGAAGAAAGAAATTAGCTTGCTGTCTGATTTTTCTGCAATTAGAGGTACTGGTTGAGAAGTCAGAGGAATAGTTAGGGTGTTTGTGGCCCAATTTACAAGGAATTTGGTTGGGAAGGAGCCAGAAAAGACAATATTCATTAACTCTGATCCTCATAAGTGGGCTTATTTCAAGTGTTACTGAAGAGATCAAGTGAGAGAAAATGTTCTCTTTGAGCACTGAACTAATTGATTCTTATTGCTGGTGTCTCCTCAAGTATTCTATTACCATCTCACTAATGCTGAAGGTACTATATGGGGCTTTTATTTTACATGTTTGGAAATGTTAGAGTTTAAGTACCTGGTGCCTCAGAAAACATTCCAGGTTGACAATGATTAGCCATTCAGATTTCTTCCAGCAACCAGTCTCCTTGCTTTAATTAAGAAATACAATCATTAAACCATGTTTTAATTAAGCTATAAGACCACAAAGTGGAAGAGTTAAACCATTACAGAAAATTGGATGTAGGATGCTCAGCTTCATTTTTCTGCTCTGAATTGTTTTTCTGTAAAGCTTGAATTAACTTTAAAATACACATAGCTACAAAATTTTAGGTAACTTTGTCCGTTTTGAAAGACTCCACTGTTATGAGATGCTAGGCTGAGGCATGGCAGCCATGATCTTGTAGCCACCTAGATCATGGCTGACTGCTCTTTATAAACACAGTACTTGCCTATAGAACCCATCTGCTGGGGCAGCTAGAGGTTGAGAAGCAGGGAGAACTGTGCTGCAAGATAACACAAGTACAAATGCTGTGGTCGTTCCTGGTGCAAGGTAGCATCTAGCATAGGCCCTGGAAGAAGACCATCCCCTCCAGCCTGTACCCTCTCCAAGAGGAAAGGGGCCCTGCACAGGAATGGTGCACCAGGAGGCTCTAGTGGTGGTGGAACCCAATCAGAAGGAAGCACCTCTCTCAGATCTGGGGCAGAACATGCAGCACTTCCTTGCCTTTTTCCTCCACTCATCAGGGTCACTCAGAGTAATGGCTAGGGACAAGTCCAGCCTCTGACCATCCCCATGTACTACATAGGCAGCCTAGGTACCAGCCCTAAGCTGTAGAGGCTGGTAATGGCCCAGGCACCTCCAGCGAGGCATTGCTACGTTAAAGCAAGACCCACTACCCTCCTGAAACTAAACCACAGCTACCAAAAAAGTAGCAGTCCAACTTCAGTCAACTTTGATGGAACCAAAATAAACTAGAAAGTAGCTATCAGGTTCCTCAAACAACAGTAAAACCCATGGGATGGAACACTTACCATTTTCCTGGCATTCTCCTCAGTGATGTTGGTGTTGTAGTTCCATGAGGCAAGGGAGCTTTCATAGCTGATGTTTTCTGCCTTCCTGTTAAACTCTTCCAGAAACATCTGGGCTTGTGGTGTGACATCCTGAGGGGTCACGACAGCGCTCAGACCACAAACAAGCCAAAGGTGGACCAACATACTCATGTGTGGGCTGAGAACTACCCAACAAAGTAGGTTTCCTCCAGTAAGCTTCTCTGTCGAGCTATGTCTCATCAGCCTTCAAGCATGACTAGAGTGAAGAAAAAAGGCTGAATCCAATTTGCGGGGCCTTTTATAGGGTTTATCCATTGTAGGAGAGAAAGGAAAAAGTTTTTTACAAAAAGACAAATAAACAAAAGTCAATTATTAACTTTGGGAAAACATAATTACTCCTGCCGTTTTATAGCCTTCTTATAAAAGGCTTTTACTTTTGGTTAATGTTTCTCAAATGTGCTGTCAATGATACAGCTGGCCACTTTATCTATAGCCTGTCCTTGTCTTTGGTAGCTCAGAATCTGTGAATCCTTTAACAAGTTGGTGATAAGCTGTAAAAATATTTAGAAACTTCACTGAAACACCAAGCTGTGAACCTTAACTCACAAGCAAGAAGAAACCCCAGTTAGCCTGACATAGGGTACGTGGTTGGGTGCTCAGGGCCATGTTTTAAAAGCCTTTGCAAAGCCCAAGTGATTTGAACAATATACCTCAGTTTCAAAGCAACTGGGGCATATAAAACCAGATTTTTAAATGTGTTCGCTGAAGTATTGAAAAATAGCACAAGACAAGTGGGATCACAGAGTCTTGCATAGGGACCTAATCTGAACTATAAATCAACTGGATTTAAGTACTCTGGTGACAAAGACTACTAATATGACTCCAGTGTACATCTAATACCTTTGCTAATCTCGCTTGGAACCTAGCAGTTACTGCAGATCAATGGGAAAATCGATGCATGAATTAGTTCTGGAAATGCAGCTTGGGTTGAGTGTTACGGTTCAGACAATACCTTGGTATTTTTTAAATTATCCTGTTTCTACCCAGGATCACCTGGCTGGTTTTGGTTTGGGTTCTTGGTTTATTTCTTGGCAAGAGGGAGCTTTTAGAGACACAACTCTGCAGTCACATCTGTGAGTTTGGTTTCCAGTTCCCAGCCAAGCCCCTCCAAAACCACTATGAGTCCGTCTACATATGAGCAGCAGCAATCAGCCCTTTCATTGCCAAACCCAAGAAGGTAGCAGCAGCCCTCCTATCTGCAAGAGGCTGAAACCAGCACAGCCTCAGCAGGGCCACCAGAAACAGGCATCACCAGGAAGCAGAACCAGAAACCAGGGACCTTGAGGAAGTACCTTGTTTCAATATCATTTGATACATGTCCTGTGGTCCAGGTACAAGTGATTTGTCATCCATGTGCAATGTTTTAACAATCTTTCTTTTTTTTTTTTTTCAATTACATTCTCTCAACCCTTCCCCATGTTCCCTAAATTACATGTTACTTTTCTTGGTGCCATACAGACTCACTACATTTTGTGCTTTCTCAGGGATCGTGTCCGCATCTGGTCATAACTGAAATCTTATTAATGATCAGTAGTTCAATCACCGTCCATATCTTACATGATGTACCTTGCTGACACACATCTTCTTTCTGGCGACATTAGCCAACATTGATTCATATTGCAGTTATGACCTTTCTGGTATCACTGCTACTTGCTCAGCCATTCCTTTTTTGTCTCTGTACGTCTGCTTCCAGGGTGGCACTAATTAGCACATTTTGAATTTGTCTGGGCTGAATCCATAGCACTGATTTTAGACCAGTTTTCCAGTTTTTTATGATCATTTGGAATTGTTAATCCTTCAAAGGACTTACACCTGGCAATGTTGCAAATCTGTTAGTTTTTCTCTTCCCACATGCAGATTGTATGAGATACAGCAAGACCCAGGAGAGTTATCACTTAAAATGGCCCCTCTTCTTGACTGATAACTATAAAGTCTGTTTTTTTAAGTAATCGTGTGCCTTTTGTGGTCCTTGTCTATCTCATTGTTCCTTAATTTGTCAGTGAGTCTGTCATGTAGTGAAATGTTGACAGGTTTTTTGTGGTGTTGTTTCATCTGCTGTCAGAGCAGAGAATTATGTCTATTATTACCTTGATGTGATTTCTTCTCCCCCGTTAGTCAACAAGGATTATGTTGACTGTTCACTTTAACTCTATGCTGGTAAATTAACTGCACACGCACTGGACACAGTACTTCTTCAGTTACTAAAACAGTGAGCTGAAAATGGTAGCAGGGAGAGCCACACTGAATTATGCTGCAGATTGTCAGCCTTATTTTTAAGTTCTTTTCTATTGCATACCTAAATGCAATACTTGATATCATATCTGAGAAATAATACAAGAAATACACTGCACCTTTCTTGCCATTGCCTTAACACAAGAGAAAAAACTCTAACTTGTGAGATTAATTAGCACAAAGACATGTTTTGAAAAACAGTTATAACAGTGGGGCTCCACACACATCGTACTTTCATGGATGGATTTACTTCCACAAGCAGATGCATGGGAGACCACTGGATACAGACTTGTTTGTGTCAGCCTTATTACAGGCTTTCTGAAGGATGGCTAGGCTCTGAGCTTGGAGTGATTTGTGTAATCTAAGATGGTGAGGGCAGGTCTGTTGAGAGAGGATGCCATCCACTGTCAGATGAGCTGGGAACATTTCTTGGGGTGACCTTCTGGCTGGTCTGGGAAGAAACTGGAGATAGTTTGTGCCACAGCAAAAAGAAAACAGCAAACAACTGAGAAATGGAAGTAGATTGATCCTTTTCAGGAAATCCAAACATCCAGCAAGGGCAACAAGGCAGCAGCCCCTGGGCTTGGGTGATAGGAGAAGAGCAATGAGGAGTTAAAATCCAGTCTCATTCAAAGATGTTGTATGTAGTGGCAGGCAGCCTGCTTGGCTCAGAGCAAAGATGACTATGTCAGTTTGACACAGTACAAAGGCTGCAAATAATCTGACATGACAGCACAAGATCATTCTTTTCCAGTGTGATAACCCTCCCCTCCACCCCTCTGGTCGGCAGCGTGTACTGTGGCTCCCAGCTCCTACCTGATACTCCCAGTCCAGTAGTCTCGAAGGTTTGAGTTTGACATCTACTTAAATAGCTGCCCACCAGTGTTCATCTCTACCCTGGCTCTGTTAGAACAGCCTTCTGCCTCATCACTCACGTTGTTGGCTAAGCTGTGCTATGAAACCAGGACTGCAATAACAAAGAACTGCAGTTAGGGCATGCCTCAATAAGAAACTCCAGTCTTGTGGACTGGGCACTACAAACTCTTTAAATTGCTAAAAATACCATTATCAGGCAATTTTTCCAGACAGGATAATTGTCTAAGCTCTCTGCTGCACTTTGTTTTTCTGTCTAGTGCATAAAAGATGGACATAAGCATTACTCAGCTACTGATTTACAAAGAGGGGTTCTCAAGTGCTATGGCTGCATAGTACCACGGCTGCCTGGCCTGGAGCATCCCCAGGGAGAACAAGTTGCCGTGGGACAGCCATCCCACTGCCTTTGCAGGGCTGTGCCTGACCCACTCTCTGCCATTCCTCTGCTGTTTGCCAAAGAGCTGCTCAAATCAGTTAAATACCTGGCAAAAACTTGCTCTGAGGGCTCCCCGTGAAGTGGTTTTGTGGAGGCAGTGGATGGCCCAAGCATGGCTTCAGCCCCGGTGCACATCTCTCTGACACTACAGGAGTACTTGGAGAGGGGCCATGCTGCAGCTGCACCTGAGCTCCTCTCCCTCTTCCTGGTGCTTCAAACTGGGGGCTGGACATAGTCTTTTTAATCCCCTGAGCAGCCTTTTTCTCACATGACTAACTCTTCTGCATGCGTGACATAAGCCCTTTCTCAGACAAAAGCCCTCCTGCCAGTGCTGGGACCTGGGTGCTGGCCTTCTGGCTCACCAGCTGCCCTCAGCCCATGTGACAGGGCCTTTCCCCACGCTGGGAGCTCTCTTTCAAGAAGGGTTTTTTGTGACATTCTTGTGTCTGTTCCCTAGGTTGGGAGCAGAGCTGTGCTGCAGCAAGGAGGATGGATATCTCTGTTACTCTGCAGGCAAGCACATCCTGTCCTGCTCAACCTCTGAGCCACCTGGGACCAGCTCCCATGCAAAAGACACATTCCAGCAGCCAGTCTTGGCACAGCTGGCTCTTCTTCTGCAGGAAGAGACATTGTAGATCAATGGCTGGTCGAATTAATTCCTCATTGCCTAGCAGGAATGGAGGTCAAGGCAATGTGTGCAGGGCAGAAAGTTCCCCACCTACTGCCCCACACATAGGACCTTCATCTCAGAGGGGAAGAAGTGAGGCAGGGGGAGCTTCTAATTGGATTGCACCCACCTCCTGCAGCTGGTTTGGCATCACAGCCATACCCCAGTAACTTGATGGAGCAGGGAGGGGTTTGCACTGTGCCAACCTGGCGCCTTGGGTGACTGATCGGTATCCCTCCATAAACTGCTGTCCCAAGGCAGGCTGCTTCACTGCCTGAATTTCAGACGTAAAGAAAAGCTATGACCGCTGAACCACACCTTTGAGCTCCAAGGGCAGCACAGACTGGTGGCTGCTCCCCAAGCCAAAACTGTCTCCAAGGGGGGGATTTCCCTGTGGGCAGGGGCAAGCCCCAGATCTGAAGACAACATTACAATATAAGGAGCTGTGGTTTAAGCCGTAAATCACTCTGCTGTACTTGGAGCTGGAGTATCTGTGCTGTCTGTTACTGTTGAAGTTTGAGCAGCTGCTGTACTTGTCCCTTGGAGTGGTGTAGCTGCTATGCTTGGAGCTGGAGTAGCTGCACTATCCATTGCTTTGCCCTCAGATCCAGGGTCATTTTTTTCCCTTTTGAAGGTGCTGGATGTTGTTGTTTCTTATTGTAAGCATAGGCACGTTGCCATGATTTGTCCATCTCTGGTGTGACCAGAATGACAACACACCTCCTTTAAGTGTTTTACTCATTTTTCTGGATTTTGCACTTGCTCATTGGTGAAGTTCCAAAGCACTGGAGGGGCCCACTGGCCTAGATACTTGCTCATACTATCCCACACACCCTGCCACTCATGACTATCCAGCCTCAGGGAAAATCTCTTGGACCTCCTATATTGTCATTTAACCTAGACAAGGCCCAAACCATCAGGAAACCAAAGTGGTTTTCTATGGTTTTGGAGAAAGCTTTGAAGCTGAATGATTTTCAGGAAGGCAGATGACAGTACAAGCCAGCAGGTTAAACTAGGATATCATAAAGGTTCGCTGCTGAAGGCCACAGCCAAAATCAAGACTGTATGTTAAGAAAGCAAATGAGAGGGAAACACCCAGGGGCACAATACTCTGTATTCCTTATGCCCTGTCCATTACAAAAACCCACCTTGCCCAATTACTGAAGGGAAAGGTATTGATCGTGTGAAACACAGCTTTTCATCTAGGCATCCAGTGTTTCTCATTTCAGTTTTACTGAGTGCACCCAGCTCACTTTACACTAACCGTGTGTCTGCACATCAGCATCTACAATGTCATTTCAATGTACATCAGTCCAAAGTCTGTTGGTCCACAACTGATAAAAACTACAGATTGTAATTTGTAGCAATTAGGATCTAAATGATAGGACAGAGGCAGAAGCTGACAGAAAGAACATCAGGGCACATTCTTTCGTTATTTCTCAAAAATTAAATGCTTCCTATTTAGCCATTGCTGTAGCTAATAAGATGCTTTGATGGCTTCAGATTGCCACCTCCAAGGGAAAGGGAAACATAGGAGAAGGAAGACAACAGTGAAATCAAACTTTTCTTTTTGATCTTAGGTCAAATTCAGTCATGCTGAACCTGCTGACTTTACTTACCACAAAGTTGAATACATGCTATAAAGGCGGAATTCCTCTGGGTTGGTGTTTGTATCAATCCAGCCACAAAATATCCAGTTAAAATGCAAATGCATTACGGTAAGTGCATCAGCAGTGCTTAATGTGTTCACAGAATTGAACATACACATTTGTGCTGGCAAGTGCGTATCACTCATCACTGTCAATGTACTTTAGCTTTATGTGATTTGAAAACTAGCAACTTCAGTCCCTCAAATTAAGCATGTCTAACAGCGTAAATTTTTCATTAGCAATTGTCAGCATAGGAAGCTGTGGTGTCACTCCATTGCACACATCCCTCCCTGCATGCCACATTAAAAGGAAACAAAAACCATGAGAGGCCAAAGGGAGCTGCTCACAAGAAAAAAAAAAAACCAAGCAGATTGCTCATTGCTAATGGATTGTGGACAGTTGGTCAATGCATTTTGTATAAAAGCTTGGCACATTTAAAGCAGCTTATGAGTCACAGGTTACTGCACTGATGAACTGACCAAATTTCTGAGAGCAGCAGAGCCATGGGTTTAGGAGTATCTAGAAACACAGACTCACACTTTTCACTAGGAGTTATTTTACATTTTTGCTGCCCTTCTGCCCTAAGATTTAAAGTAATTTCTTTTGTTTTCCCACATGTGGGAGGTTACATATGAAAAACTCTGTCAATGTGTGGTACTGCTCCATCCTTGGAAAAACTGACACCCAGTTCATGGACACAAATTATCAAACCAAAAACTCTTGTTCTAATTCCATGATTTGTATTAATTTGGGAATTATTTAATTCCCACAGTGATGAAGGAACAAGACTTGAATTCTACCCTAAGGTTTCTTGTGCCCACTTCACCCTTCTCTTTTGTGAACAATGGCAGAAACTGTGAACTGGTTTCTGTCTTCCCTCAAAACACATAACAAAGGTGTCCCTTTATGAAGGCATAGCCAGGAAAGAATCATAGAATAGTTAGGGCTGGAAAGGACTTTAAGATTATCTAGTTCCAACCACCCTGCCAAGGCCACAAACACCTGACACTAAACCATGCCACCCAAGGCTATGTCCAACCTGGCCTTGAACACTGCCAGCGATGGAGCATTCACAGCTTCCCTCAGCAACCCATTCCAGGGCCTCACCACCCTTACAGTAAAGAATTCCTTCCTCAGATCCAATCTAAACTTCCTCTGTTTAAGTTTGAACCCGTTACCCCATGTCCTCTCACTACAGCCCCTAATGAAGTGTCCCTCCCCACCATCCCTATCAGTCCCCTTCAGATATTGAAGAGTTCTCCATTAAGATCAATACAACAGAAGCAAATGTCATACCTGGACAGGCAAATACGACCACGTAGGGCAGAGCCCCATAGGAATACTGGGTCCAGTTGTGAGTGCCAGACCTTAAGGTGGGGTAACAGGGAGATGTTTAGGAGTGAAAATCACAGACCCTCAAAATACTGTACACTGTTGTGGGAGGGAAAAGACAAATGCTGATGTAACAGAATAAGCTTCAGTCTAGTTTTCTCTAACATAGAGTAAGCATCAGTTTGCAGGGCAGAATAATTAGCTTTCCTTCAAGCAAGCGGCAGAATGGCTCAAGTAAGGACTTCAGCATTGCTCACAGTTTGCAACTGTCTCTACACAAATACGGGTAGAAAAAGACTGCTAGTTTCATTTACAAGACCTGTCTGTGGTCCATACAACACTGACAGCTGTGCACAGAAAACAGTTGTGTCATAACCAATGCTGACTCTAATTCAAGGAGGGTACTGCAGAGTTCTCAACATTCTCTAGCACTACAAATGTGTAGCTAATGACTGACAGTGTAAACAACTTCTTCATGCATGATTTGTGCTCATTCTAGCCTAGACATCTCTCTCAAGCTGAACAGAACTGTAACATCCTTCCTGAAATGTCGACTCGCTGGGGATATGCAGATTTACTTCAAACAGAACTTCTTTGCCTTTATTGCTTCATTTAACTGAATTTCCTTTTCTATGAGCTTTTCTCCCAAATGGAGGTCTTGAAAATGAAACAGGGTAGTCTCAGGCATACCATGTTCCTTTGTCAAAGTTCATTGGCATGGCAATAAATGCAAGTGAAAACAGAACCGACTCACTGGTTTAGGAAGTAGTTAACAGTACAGTCTATATTGTTTGTTCCTCACTTTCTTGTTTATTATCAGGTTGTTTGATGGCAAGTGGTTTAGAGGGAAAAAAGAAAAAAAGGTGAAGGCTACATAAAACACCTAGGTGAGATCCTCAAGGAATATAAATTGTCACTGTACCATTTTCAGGCTCTTTACCAAATCAAAATGCTCTTTGTTTTCTAATACGATCCTGCTGCACACAGAGAGTAGAGAAGAGATTTGTTTCTGCTGTAGCACTGTGCCCTTGATTAACCCACTTTGTGGTACCTGTTTCAGTGAAAGAGCTAATACGGACCTTGACTTCAAAGCATTGCTAATTGTGATACCTGCCTGTTCATGTATCAGTTGCTTCTCTCAAGCCATTTTCTGTCAGCAGAGAGCAAGCAAGATGTATGATCTGGGTGAATCTCATGTCATCATTAGCAGAACATTACACCAAACTGCTGTAAAGTAATTACGCAGCTAAAAGGTGAGCTGGGAGGAAGTGAGTGATTAAATGCTTACCACCAGAGTCAGCCCACATCACATGTTTTGTTCAGAGGCTTTCAATCTATTTTCAAATTATCAGCCAGTGCCATGGGCTGAATTGATCCTTCTTCACTGTGACCTTGATAATTATTATGCTCAGACATGCTTGGCCCTTTTCCATATAGAATGAATTTTATTTTGGTATCATATAGTAAAAGGTAGGATAATAGTAATTCTTAGTCAGCAGCTTGAGGTTGCTCTTGCACCAAAATCTTTCTTCTTACAGAGGTGCTGCAGTTACAGCCACCCATTGTAGCCACACTGCAGTGTAGCTATCTGTCATACAACAAATGTAAAAAGTGTGAAGTTCTAGAAATTATGGGATCTGAATTACCTCAATAAAACTCTGCCTGAGTGAAAGACCTTGGGGCAATGACTGAGGAAGCAATAATAAGACTGCACTCTGTATCTTCCTTCCAAATGATTTTAAACACCAGTGAGCTTCATCTTTGACATTCCTATGAGAAATATATCTCCACGCTGTGGATGGCAATTTTGAAGCACTGAGATATTATTATGAATAACTGACTTTATTAATCTTTTTCCAGAATGGAGCAGCACACCCTCTGGGATACAGACAAGATACCATCCTTGTCCAGAGGGACCCACCAGCAGGACAAATATGACAGATGAGACCACATGAGGCAAATATTCAGTGGGTTCCATAGTTTTATTTTACATTTAGCCCTCTTCTCCCCTACCTTTCCCAGCCTTGAGCTCTCAGCTTCCTCCCTTTGCCCTGAATCTTACCCTCCTCTTCCCCATTTCTCCCCTTCTGCTCACCCTGCTCCCAAGAGCCAGTGCTAAGTCAAACTGACAGCCAAAGGTGCTCAATGCAGCCAAAATGCTGAAGGATGTATACCCTGGGAGACAAGAAAGCTTTTACCCTTAGGACTGGATGGTCCTTTACAAGCAGCTTTGACCCTATTTTACCATGTTCTTCTTTGTGAGGGGTCCGATGGAATAACCCTGGTAAATAAATGGCTTTTCTAATATTGCCTCCAAACACAGCAAACAGGATGCCTAATGGTTAAATTCTGCCTCCAGTGATATGGGCAGCTGTTTGGTGACTACAGACACTGTATCACACTTTCATTCTCTGTGTACAGCTACCCACACACAGAATCCCCCTTCACTGGAGCTCAGTTTTTCTGACGTCAGTCAGAATTTTATCACAGATTTAAATGAGAATGGGATCAGGGCCCAGACAGTGCAGTCTGTATGTATGGCTGACTTCAAAGCAATCCATCAGCACAGTTCAGGGTCTGGCACCATTTGGTGCCTTCAACTTCTAGCCGCACAAACAGCAAGCACTGGTCTGAAAAGCCTCTGCCAACTCACTACTGCCTACATGTTATCATGCAGATTGGGTACACCAAGCCCAGCAGCTGGTATCACAAGCACTGAACCTTTTCAGAAGCTCTCCAGCTGTCACATGAAGGCCCATCTGGCCCCAGGCTGGCTATGCCTTGGACACCTACTCTAGTTTCACTATTTAAAAATGTAAGGGGGATTTTTTTTCAGAGCTATGAAATGTCCTAATAGATTTAATGAGAACTGGGCCACCCACTACAGACTGCACCTTCAGATATCTGCCCTTTGTTGAAACTTCTACTTTCAACAGATCTTTAACTTTTGTAACTTTTAATTTCCTGGTCATATGCTTTGTGACTTTGACTGTTAAATCAAAACCAGTTTTAGTACCAGATCTTTGCTAGCCCTAAAGCTATATATGGTCCAGCTGCTTTTTAATCTGCTCTTATGGAGGCTGTGAAAGCTTGCTTTTTGTCTCAATAAATGAAAATTTTCATGCACTGATCACTATTCCAACCAAAGGCATATTGGATATCAGCAAAACCAAGTCACTTTACAAAGAAACTTTTGCATATGACTTGAAAGCAAGCCCAGCAAGAATTGACAATGATGGATGTTATCCCCACTGACATTCAGGAATAATGCAGTTTCACATTTATATTAGGGGAAAACAAGCAATGGACATATTTAAATAATCATTAAAAATTAAATGCCTGACACAAGGCATGTTTCAACCCTGTTTTGCTGCACATCTTCTGGAAATCTTTAATGGCCATCATTTGAGGTCTTCTCATATGATTTGCTCATGAACAAAAGGTTTGTAATTGAGGTTCAAGTGTATGTGTTATCAGCAAAAGGTTCTCTTGAGGGAAATTAAGTGAAAGGACATTTTTCTTGTCTTGATGTTTGACATTGAGGAGTAGTGACAAAATACGGTAGATGCAGGAGTCTTTCAAAAAACACCAGATAGCAATGGCAGCATTTCATAAGGATGTGAACCGTGCATCATCTGCTGCAAAGACTCCATTAATATGGCCTGCTTTTAAATCCAGTGCTTCACAAGGAATCCCATTTTCTACTGTTATTGTCACTTCGCATTTCTCTTCTAAATTTTCTCTCTCTGTTGACTTTTTATTCTTTCTAAAAACAAGAAAGAGAAAATCATCTTATTCTGTTGATCTGCAGCACTCCACCATGATTCCACAGCCAGGAAACTGCACACATAAACAGAAGACCATCATAGGTTATGAAGAGCATAATTCGGTGCACCTCTTTGCTGTTGTAAGCATACCACAGAGGGTGGAGGTTTAAAGACTGGAAACCCTGGTTTACTAGTTTGAGGGCAGGAATCAGAAAAGCAAAAGTAAACATCTTGTAAGTATGTTATAAATATTACTTCACCTTCTCATTCTGTAGAATGACTGGAGAGTGCAGAAGGAAAAGATGGCGAAAAATAAAAATGGAAAAAACCTCTATATCTGTTTTTTGCTTTATGTCAGGAAGGACCACACTAAGCATCTAGTCTGACATTGTTAGGCATATTATATTAGGTTATATATATGCCTTGTTAGGTATATTATATTACTATTTTACCCCATGATGTGGGCAAATTAAAACATAATTTTGGAAACCAATCAGCTTAAGACTATAGCCTCCAAATGTGGAAACTTGAATGATCTGACACTCCTTGATGATCTCTAGAACTTAGGTTCTCTTAATGATGCAAATCTGTGTTTTTCATTCAATCTTCATTACCAGCCTCCTTCCCACCCAGCATTTATACTTTTGTAGGTAAAACAATTGCACAGGTTTCACTTTTCCAGGCTCCAGTTTTCACTGAAAGCATATTAAAATTATCCAAAAATACAACCACAAGAAGACATAATATAGAAATATCAGTCAACATGCCATAATGTTCCTTTAGTTCCAGATTTATTTTGACCTTGAGATCTACTAGTTCATAGTTGAAAAACCTGCTACACTTTGCAGCCTGCAGCATCAGCGGTTTCAGAGGATAAGAAACTCAAAGGTCAGCTCCACTGCTTCTTCCTATCCTGCAACATGTACTGTAACAATCTGACTCAGGACAATCCTAACAACCTGAGTCAGTGTAACCGCTAATAACAGCGATATTAACAATAATACAATTTTATTGCCCTTTGGGAGATTCTTGGTGTTACAGACTTGCTAAAAATAAACATGGGCAGAAGGAGTGGAAACCTCTGACCTCTGACTGCTGTACCTGCTTTTACATTGTCAAAAGGAGTGTTCTTTAATACAAAAACTGTGGGGGCAGAACATGAAAGAAGATACTATCAAGCAGGTTTGAAAGAAATGCTCTTCATCAGGGATTGTAGTGATAAGACAAGCGGTAATGGATTCAAACGTAGAACACAGAAAGTTCAGGTTGGATATAAGGAAGAAGTTCTTTACTGTGAGGGTAGTGAGGCACTTGAACAGGTTGTCCAAAGAAATGGTAAATGCTCCATCCCCAGCAGCGTTCAAGGCCAGGTGAGACACAGCCTTGAGCGACAGAGTCTAGTGTCAGGTGTTCATGCCGTGGCAGGGGGGTTGGAACTAGATGATCTTTCCAAAGATTCTTTCCATCCCAAGCCATTCTATGATTTTATGAAATTACATGAAGAGGAGATGTGTAGAACTCCTTGCCATAGGAATTCAGAGAAGCCAAAAATTTCTGAGTCCAAGGGGAGACTAACAAGTTAATGAGAAAACACTGTGGGTTACCCAGTACATGAAAATTGAATACAGCTAAGGAAGGCCCCTCAGATGCAAATTAGAAATTGGGAGAGTAAGAGAGGGAAAAAACGTGCGCTTACTCTGTTTTCACTCTTCCCAAGGCAAATGTTTATGGCCTCTGCTGTAGATGATATTCTGGGGGGTAAGGATAGACTTCGGTCTAGTTCAGCATAACCAGTAGAGGATGATCCTGCCCTGGGTATGTGCCAAATCTATTATCAGACAGGGAAGTGTCCTATAGCTGCAATGACAGGAGAACAAACATAAGGCTGGGAGACAGTATGTCTGATAAAGCTCTCTGTAAAGTCAAAGGCTACAATTTCACAGAGCTCTTCAACTGCAGGCAGCTGTGGGCTGGAATTTTATATGCTGGCAGTGATGTACACTGATGGCTTGAAGCATGTGCTTTGGGCTTCCTTTAACAAAGGTATTTAACTGATATTTTAAAGGCCTACAAATACAGAATTCCAAATTTTTCTTTTTTTTAAATTTTTACTTCTTACAAGGGCATGTGATAGAAAAGTGAGTAATGGCTTTAAATTGAAAGAGGGTAGATTTAGATTAGATATTAGGAAGAAGTTCTTCCCTCTGAGGGTGGTGAGACACTGGAACAGGTTTTCCGGAGAGGTTGTCGCTTCCCCATCCCTGGCCAGGTTGGATGCAGCTTTGAGCAACCTGGTCGAATGGAAGGTATCCCTGCCCATGGCAGGGTGATGGGAACTAGAAGAGCTTTAGGTTCCTTCCAAGACAGGTCATACAGTGGTTGATATGATTTTATGAGTTATAAGAAGTCAACACTGTCCTTGGGACCAGATTTCCAACACAGCTTACAAGGCAGTAAAGCTGCTATGATGAAAAACAACAAGGTGATTGGTGACAGCCAGCATGGCTTCATTAAGGGGAAATCCCGCCTGACCAATCTGGTGGCCTTCTATGATGGGGCTATGGATCTGATGGACAGGGGTAGAGCAGTTGATGTCATCTACCTGGACTTACACAAAGTGTTTGACACTGTCTCACGTGACATCCTTGTCTCTAAGTTGGAGAGACATCAATTTGATAGGTGGACCACTCTGTGGATAAAGAACTGGCTGGATG
>JASSUY010038942.1:0-16259 GCA_032466535.1 Forpus xanthops
GGAATGGGTTGCCCAGGGAAGTTGTGAATGCTCCATCGCTGACGGTGCTCAAGGCCAGGTTGGACATAGCCTTGGGTGGCATGGTTTACTGGGAGGTGTCCCTGCCCATGGCAGGGGAGTTGGAACTAGATGATCTTCAGGTCATTTCCAACCCTAACTATTCTATGATTCTATGATGTCTCATCTAATACCCTCATAAGAAGGCTAGAAGAGCACTGGCTACATGAAGGTTACATTAAGTGGTTAAAGAATGGCTCTCAGAAGCAGTGTCAAGTAATTCACAACAAAAAAAAAAGTCTGTAGCAAGCAAGATCTCCAGATGCTTACATATTCCAAGTCCTGAACTGCTTCTGTGATGCAATAATATTTGTATCATATTTGTGTTGGTTATCTTGTTCAAATTAGAGCTGCAAGCATTTTGGAAGATGCAATTAAGACAGAACAAATCATGAGCAGCTGAAACAAAGATCGTAAGTAAATAGGATGTATTTCAACAAGGTGAGTATGTATGTATAGCTGGGAATAACTGCAAAAATGTAAGCTGGAGACAAACTGGCAGTTACTTTACAGAAAAAAGTCTTGGTTCATAGCAGTTCACAAATAGAAAATGAGTCAACAGTGATTTGGTGTTGTGAAAAATATGTGTCTGCTTCACTGAAGTATGGAAGATGACCGTCAAACACAAGAACAGCAAAATAAAGTTTCTCGTGAAGAAGAGCTCTCAGTTTTGGACACCTCCTCTCAATTAGATTTCTGTGGAAAACATAAAGAACTACCATAAGTCTGGAAAATTTGACCTGGAGTCATACTCAAGTGACTAAAAGAAGTTCAGTTGGACGTCTCAAGAGTCAAAGACATATGAATGTACAGCCTAGAAAAATATTCTGTTAAGAAAGTACTCCATATATGTACAAGAAAAGTGAATATACCAGCCCATATGTTTGATAATGGAAAAAATAAGTTTTTGCTGCTCAAGTTAAAACACTTAATGAGACTTTCTTTTTTTTAGTATACTTAAATTCTCATATCCTTAATATCCTGAGGTGTGGTAAGAATCCTGAAGATGTAGAACATCCATACACTGGGAAAAAAATAATTCTTTCAAAATTCACCAAGGAAAAAAAAATCAACATAAGGCCTCTTCTGCATTATCCACTACAGGGAGCTGAAGTGTAATATTGCTGGACAGATGGTGATAAAGGAATCCACTTGCACACTTAATTGGAGCAGTAAGTCCATGTGCATTAATTTTAACAAACCTGACCTTTACAGAGGTCACACACAAATATTTGTCTTGACAGAGAGAATTTCATTTAACTTTCTCTGAAGGACAATGGAAAGCCAAGATCATCCAGCCTGTGCTCTGAACAGGCATCTTCCACAACCCATCCTTCTGCCACTACCAGAGACGTATCTTTATCAGAAATCAGGGAACTATCAAGTTTGTCTAGGGAGGCCTGAAAAAAGGCTTGAAGTAGAATTCCTTTTTAGGAGGTAATTAAGCCTATCCCCATAAATAACAGGAAGAAGTATATAACAGAACAGCTTAGGCACTAATGCAGGGGGAGGATCTTGCCTCAGGTCTTTACAGTATGTTTCAGCACACTAGCTTAATATACTGATCTTGCTGCTGGAGTAAGATTTAGAACTCAGAAAAGCAAGTGACTTCTTACAGCTTTAGAACAAAGAGCACTGGAAGGAAACACTTAGGAACCATGCACTGACTTTTCCCTAGGAAGGCTTGATACTCTTAAAATCATGGTGCTAGTGCCAAACATTGTATGCTAGAAGTAAAATGGAGTCAAATTCCATTCAAATGGTAACTAATCAATACTTGAACCTTAAAGAGAGCATTTCACTTTTTGAATACTTAAGACTTTCTAGATACAAACTGTGGAGAAGTTAAGTTTGATGTATTAAAGATGTTCAGCAGATTTCAAATATTCTAATTAACGGTGACACAGCCTTACATAAACACACTGTTCACAATCAAGATCAGAATATAGATAATCTGATTGTTAGTTTCCTATATTTGGAGGTTCACAATGAACTTGCAAGTTATTTTTGACAGAACAAATGGACAGAAATCTGGTGATGGTTGCAACTGAAGCAATCGCCTAGTGTCAGCAATATGAAGTGGGACAAAATACAAAAAATGTAATTTCTAGAGTTTTTGAAATGAAAATGTGGCCTTTGTGTGAAATTACAGCTAGAGACTGAATTTCCGATTTTTTTCACCTTTAGCTGCCACAAAAAACAGTATTATTCTATTTCAGAGAGAATAAATTGAGATCTGCACTACCCATGGTCACTTATAACTGAGACAGAATGGAATTTAGTCCTGGAATCCTACTGAACAACTATAAAGTATTTTGACATTTTAATGAAACAGTGTATTACGGGGATTTATCTTCTCCATGCGAGGTGGGAACGACATGACACACGACACCAATATGATGCAAAATCATTCCTCCTTATTGCTCCAAAAGCTCATCCTTTTATACAGTTTTAGTTCCGTGAATGCGTCAGCTATGTGTGATCAGTGCTTATTATTGGTTACATACAGATATCATGCTTTTAATGAATGGCTGCTATTATCAGGATTAAGGACACCTGCATCCTGTTCTTCATTCTATTTTAGCTGGCGATTCTCCATATCACAAACCACAACAGTAACCACCTCCTTTTTTGTATCCTCATTCAACCTCTGTTCTTGGGCATCAAGCTACTTTAAGGTTCTTAGCCATATAAGGCTTTATCTACTGTTTAAAGCAGTTTCAAGGCCTTCAGCTACACTAGGCCTTTTAGCAAGCCTTTACCTACTGTTTGAAGCAAAGCAGACTTCTTAGCTGCTGTCTAAAGCAGCCCAGACCCCAACAGTGTATAACCATAAAAATACATATTAATTAAAAGTGAGATTGTGTCTACCAAGATTTAAAAAAATTACCAATATTCTTTTCATACAAATCAAACAATTATTAGTTACTCTCATACATTAGTGCTATATTTTAATGAGGTTTGGCATGATCTTTTTGTATGTTGCAGATTTACAAATTTGGGGCTTAGTTTTCTTGTTACTTTTGCATGATTCATTTTGCAATGCAGCTACTCCTTAGAACATTAATAACTCATAGATTTGAGATATCATAATAACAGAATTGCGAATTCAGCAGTTGAGAACTATTTGGAAACTTCATCCACAAGGGCTCCTGTAGTATTTAAATGTGTTAATCTGTAACTTTTATTACAAGTGAAAGATCTTTCCAGCTGAGATTCTAAATGTTAAAAACCAGCAGCAATCCTTCTGCAGCTACACACCTTTTAGAGTTGTGATCTGTAGATTGCAAGACACAGCTGTAGACATCTACACCATGAACACAGAAAATCCTTTGCTAGCTGTTGACTTGTCATGTGTGCGATGAGAAACAATGTCCCTGTCTCTCACTAGGCTCAGCAGAAGACTTTTCTGTTAGGCTCCTGATGGGAATAAGATTTCCTTTCACTTAAAAATTTCTCATAATAAGATTTTTTTTTTTACTGTCTTTCAGCCAATTATTACTATGTTTGATTACATACAGGACTGCAAACACGCAACAGCATTATGCTCATCCTTTCTCTGTGTTGAAAGAGAGTGGCTGAGCTGTTTCTGGCCCTCTTGGCCCTGCCCTGTAACATCTGAACGAAGTGCCATGCTTCAAACGGGATTGCTAAACTGGAGAGCTCAGCTCAGTAAAGAGTCAGTAAGAATGGAGTATCCCTTCTTCTTGGCGGTGAATAGGTACCAAGGAAGCAGCCTTCTGAGAAACCTGGATCTGATCTAGGAATCGGCAGCATCACATGGCATGTCAGATTATTACAGCTTTCAACCAAAAATCACCAAATTTGAAAAAAATGTTATTTTGTTAACAATGAAAAGATAGGAACTTCTTCATACAAAACCCATGTTCTTTTTAACCTAAGTTAAAAAATAAATGTAATAGTTTGAATCTTTCAAGGTTAAGATTAATAACATAATTATTGAAGAAAATTCACCAAAAGCAGATGAACATACACAACAGGAACAAATTATACTGTACATTTACATTTCAGAAATTTTTGTGTTTCCTGCTGAAATTGCTGGAATGGTAGCACCTTTTTACCAGTATAGTAATGAGAGAAAGGAAACCAAGAATACTGTGCTAAAAAGAACTTTAAAAGTGGAAGAGTAAATTCTTATCAAAAATATAAGGTTTTTTGTGTGTGAGAATTTGCCGGTCAAAGTAGACATGACATGTAGAATCTGATAAAATAATAATGAAGTAAAATATCATACAGCCATGAGATCTAAAAATAAGCTCAGCCTACCTAAACAAATTTTTTCTTTCCACTGAAAACAGTCTTCTTACAAGCTGCTTACCAAGCATGTACTGCAGTTACATGTTAAAAAATCAATTTTTGTTTATAGGTTTCTTCTCAAAAAGCACCAAAGGATGAAATGTAAAAATTTCCATCTGAAATTATCTGAACAATGTTGCTTTTAAAAACTGCTAGAATTGAGAACTGTAGAAGCAACAGTGACTTGAGACACAGGAACATAAACCCACAAAACTTGCTTTATGCTGTTACTCACACATTAGGGTTAGCTATGGCTGGTCTTTCATTTTTCTGTGGGAATTAATAATACCATTTGCTGGAAGATGCACTGCAGAAATGTTGATTCAGGTGTTCTCAAACCAAGCCAAAACTTTGAGTGTTTACATGTGATACGAAGCAAGGATAACTCCAGGAGATTGTCAGCATGTTTCTTTTATTTCAGAAATGTGATGTGACTATAGAGAGATAAGATAATCCCACTTTTCACTTACAATAAGAGCACTCTGCCTGCAAAATTTGATTAATCATTCAGTTAGAAGTTTAGTCATAATGTAGTTACTGTAACTGGCACAAGTGTGGAGGGTGCATAAGGTCTAATGTTTGGAAAACAAGACCAGACCCTGGGGTTTATTCCTCAACTTGCTACTGCTTGCTATGCGAACCCAAAAAGTTACTTAACCTCCACAATTTAACTTCCTCTGCAAAGTGAGAGCAAGACTGTGGTTTACATGCAACTAAACAAAGATATTGACTTGCAGTAGAAATCATGTGCTGAGTGTATCACCCTACATGTCTTTTACTTTCCCCCAGTTTTACAGTCCATGAGAAAATCTGCCAGAAAGGAACAAAAATTACATTGCTAATTTTGGTGATTATTGGTTTTATACATACACACACAGCTCCTATGTGTATACACATAGAATCATAGAATAGTTGGAGTTGGAAAGGACCTTAAGATCATCTAGTTCCAACTCCCCTGCCATGGGCAGCGACACCTCCCACTAAACCATGCCACCCAAGGCTATGTCCAACCCAACCTTGAACACTGCCAGCGATGGAGCATTCACAACTTCCCTGGGCAATCCATTCCAGTGCCTCACCACCCCTACAGTAAAGAATTTCTTCCTCAGATCCAATCTAAACTTCCCCTGTTTTAAGTCTGAACCCATTACTCGTCCTATCACCATAGACCTCATGAACTTTTCTTAATTCTTTATCAACTCAACTCATATGCTACTTTTCTAAGCTCAATAAGAGGTTGTTGTAAAATGTGATACAACAATACTATGAAGGAAAATAAAAGAATGTATTTCAACATAAGTGTGACTGGAAGAATGGAAGAAAACAAAGGGTCATACTTCTGCTTTTTGTTGAGATAGAATAGAAAAGAAAATAAATCAAGGAATTAAAGTGCAAGATAAAGAGATGAAAAAGGTGAAATACCTCTTAGAGGGAGCCTCGCAGAGGCTCTCTCAAGGCTCTCCCGAGGGGAGCAAAATTCAGAAGTCAAATAAATGGTTATTTCAGCAGAGGGCACCAGAACAACGACACATGGTAGATACTGATTTGGTTTGCTCAGTGGTCTACATACTTGTTGAGCTGTGAATTCTTGTACTTTATGATGCTACAGAATTTTTGTCATGCTTAGAGAGAGGTGTTGCTGAATGATACTGGAAGCTCTGTGATTAAAGGAAACCAAGCAATTACATCTAAGTAAAAAAGCAGAAAAAGAGTATCATGAGAATCTGTGGAACATACTACTAAGTCAGTACACTGCATCCTCAAATGCCAGCGGAACAAGGAGGATAATGAGATGGGACAGTTATGTGAAACATTTAATGAGAAATCATCAGAGGGAGGTTTCCTACCTCCTTACTCTTTCTTTTTTTTCACAGCAACTGCAGCCATAGGATGTATATACATAAATATGTTGCATTCCAAGTAACCTGAAAACCCAGATGTTAATAACTGCAGTAATATTTTGCAGATGTATTGTGAATAGCATCAAACTGCAAAAAGTTGTTAAATCTGATAATGTTTGGTGGTTATATAGTATTATTTGTTTGTGCAAATTGAATGGCTGAGAGAAAAGCATTCATGGAGGAATACTAATTTTACACTTACGCATCTCACATTCCTTTAAATCATTCAGGCTTCTCTTGTATAAAAGGAAATCTAAACCTCATATATTATCATTGGGATAGCAAGCATGTCCTTCCTCAGTAGAAGGCTTTATTTGCTATGAACCTCTTATTATTTTAAAATAAGCATGTGTAACTAGCTTTAAAAGTTGCATCTGAATTACATGGCCCCTGATGATATTCAGCATACTCTAATCTGTACTGGTGGTTTTTTACAATTATTATGTTGCGTGGATATGCTTCAGACTTCTGGTTTTGTGAGCAGAATTTTATAAAAGTGCAGGAATTTAAGGTTTTGTTAATGTTATGGTCAAGCATGCAAAAGTGCTAAATATTTTTTTATTAGCTTTCAGTTTGCAGGATATATGTAAAAATCTTGGGTGTGTGAAAAAACAAAACAAGGGTTTTTTTTACATGCTTGTAGCCAGATGGAAAAGCACTTCATTCTTGCCTCTCATTCTGATATCACAGGTTTCAAAATGAGAAATTTTCCATTATTATAGGCTTTAGAGGTCATATGGATAACTAAAATAGAAAACTGAAGCATTGCCAATGCATGAAAATAAATAAAAAAAAATCTTTATGAAGACAGCTATTTTGCTATCACAGTTTTATATGGACTTACATAGAAATTGAATCGTGGGATGACAGCATTTGACAGTTCCACTGGTACTTTATCTATTTCTATAATAGGTAATATATAATCTGAAGAACATTACTAGGGTGGTCACAGGTGCAAAATCCTAGAATCATGCATACACATTATCCCCTTTGGGGAGGAAATAAAGAAAAAGGAATGGAAAATTGAGATGGTATGTTGTGGACTCAAAGCTAATTCCTGTGGGGTTTTAAGGACATAAAACGAAGAACAGTGTGAACAAGTGGAGATAAATTACAGCAGATTTAATAAGATGAAAAAAAGATATTAAAACAATAATCTTAAAAACAAGTACTGTTTTGTATTTCATATGCTAACACAGGTGTCATGCAGGAAGAAATGCTGCATGACTTGAGAAAGACATTAAAAATACTCTAGGCATCCAGTGATATCAGTTCCCAAAGAAAAAAATATATCTAATCCACAAATTTCTGAAATGGGTTTTGAGATTTAGAGTATTCATCTTTGCAATACTATGTAAGATTAATATGAACCATAACTCATTTCAGATCCCATCTCTTTAAATGTAAACAATGCAATTGTGGTAAACTATGTTGTAATACTGAAAATCCTTGTTAGCAAGTATATACTGGTAACAGAATTAAATACTGAGGGAAAACATAACCTCCTGAAAATGAAAGCCTTTCTGCAATATAGGAACTGAATACAGGAACCAAGCATAAGACGTAGTAGAAGTATCAGGATTGCAGCATTAAAAACCTGACTGAATAAACCTCCAGAATGGGGTACTCTGTACAGTCACATGCCATAAACCAGGAAGTAAACAGAATGTGCTCAGGTCTTGACCATGTCTAGTTTCTGTGACTTTAAACAAAGGTGGGAAAGAACACCTACCATTTTGAGCTCCTAGTGCTGTCTTCTGCATCCAAACAGGATATCAATAACTTCATTGATACATTTCTAGTGTTCAGGAGAGAAGTCTGCAAAAGATGGCAAATGCTCAATGAAACTTTTATTGTACAATTTGAAAATTAGAGTAATAGGATGAAGACAATATTTAAATTGATCTACAGTAATGTGCAAAGATACTGCTAAGTAGTTAATTTCCAAGAGAGAAGACTAATTATGTAGGAGTGTAATGATTCCGATTTTTTTTTTTTTTTTAAGAATTATGTTTCAATTTGTCAATTGATTATATGAAAGATTGTGCTTTAGGACAAAAAACTCTTACATAATTTATAGTCATTAAGAACAAGTGGGATTAATGTTTCATTGGGGCATTATAATAAGTATTACAATGCCAACAGAATGGATAATGTACTAATCTGTAATCATCCCTGACTTCCAAATCTGGCTATTTCATTCTTGCTTAAATCATCCATTTGGATATTCAGTTGTGTAATGACAGCAGTAAGGATCCTGATGTTTACAAATATTGATTTAGATTTCTGTTGGTAAACTTTTAAATCTTTCCTGTTAATTTCTTTGAAACAACAATAAAACAGATTAAGAGTCACATTTCCATGTTAATCTTCCCAGTTTACACTTCTTTTGTAACTCATAGTAAGGCTCTCACTAAGTTAAAGAAGATTTTTGTAAGTATCTTAGTCTTCTGTGTTCATAAAATCCCAAATGGCTATGAATATAGCAAGAAAACCCTGTTTTCATAAATGCATTTATTCCAGTACTGATCCTCAATAAGCATTAAATGTTTTGGGAAAAATAAATAATAGGTATTATTTCTTTAGTAAAATAGAAATAACACATTTAGCTCTTCTCACCACATTCTTACGAAGTTAACATGAAAATCTGTCTAGAACTAATCTAAGAGTCAGAAACCACAGTGGAAGATTAACCTCACCATGTAGCTTTCACTGTGTCTAGGCATCTAGCTCTGCAATTTGTATCCATTTCTGCCTACATGTCACAACACAGCTTCCTTTTGCTGTCTCAAGTCCTTGGCTCTGGTCTGCTTTAATTGCATCTCAGATAAAACTCTGCATGCCCTTCACAGTAGCATATAGTACTTAGAAATGCAGTGATTCTACATGCAGCATCCTACACAATGACTTCACACCAGCACTACTCACACAGAGCCTCCAGCTAGGCATATGCATGGTAAAATATCGGGGAAATAGGAAAGGACCACCAAACACCATTTTTGTTCTTAAATTTGGAAATCAACTCAAATTCCTTAGTATTTTACACCAGACTTCATGTTCTTATAAAATAGGAATAAAATTGATGCTACCTTGAAATGTTAAATAATGACCTGTTAAATAATTAGCTCTCATGTTTTGATTCAGTCAGTACATGTTAATGCTACAAAAACATTATCAGTACTTGCTGTAAGTTAATTTTAAAATTTCTTCAGCAGCCCAACTGCAGCTCAGATACCGTGTGATATAGGAAAGCTTGGTGAGACCCCAACACATCCTACCTGTGGTGCTGATTAAGGCTAAGGATTGTGTTCTGCAGCCAAGAAAACTACAGGGGACCTTCTCCACCAACAAGCACAAAAGCTTTCATGGGAGTCTCATAGGTAAAGCAACAACGTCTTTCTCCTGCATAGCCACCTAAGTGGGAACAGCGATGATTTGTCTTTTCTTCCCCTGTAACTAAGAAAATAAACCAACCCCCAAGCCCTAAGTTCTGCTGACATGAGTAAGACACAGTAATAAGACAGGAACCACACTGTGCACAGAACAGCGAAAACTCCCTCCCTGGGCACCGAGGGGAAAGAAAATGGCGGCCTGAAAATTTAGGAGAGCTCCCCAAGCTACTTAACCTGTGAAGAGCTACAACCCTAATCCCATAGCCTGGCTGCGCCCACCATGGCCGTAACGACGACGAGGAGAAAGAAAATCCGCTCAAAAGGCAAAGGAAAGTAGCAAAATAGTATACACTGTGGGCCGACCTCAGAGCTACCTGCTGCACTGAACCACAACCCAACACCCTACGCAACTCTCCTAACAGCCCAAGCCGTGACTCGGCTTTTTTCTCCCAAATCCTACCCCGCCTACCGCGGGAGGCGGGCGCAGGAAGGGGAGGGCGGTGGCGGCAGGAGCAACAGCGACAAGGCGGTGCTGAGAGAGGCCGGCGGTGAGGAGGGAGCCGAGGCACAAGATGGCCGCTGCTGCAGCAGCGGTGGTGGCGAAGGAGGGGTGGCGGGTCATGGCGGTGGGGGAGCCCTGGGGCCTGCGGGTGCTGGAGAAACAGAGCGCTGCGGCCGCCACTGTGTGTCGTAGCTGAGGGGGTCGGTGGCTGCTGCGGGGAGCCCGGCCCATGTGGTGAGTACGCTGTCTCCTCTACCTTTTGCTGCAGCTCTCCACTGCGGGGAGCGGATTGCTTGAGGTGCGGGGAACAATGGGGTGGGTTTTAGGAGTGGTGGTGGGAGTATGAGAGCTCTGCTGACCTTCCCGGAGAAGAGAAATGGAAGGATAGGTGTTGAATTGCCCATGGGGCCTGTACCGCCAGCTGTCTCACTAGGCCTTAGGCTCCTGCCGGGCTCGATTTCCAAGTGCTCCTGGCAGGCAGTCGGGGAGAGAGGAAATTGCGGAGGCCACCGTTCTCGGTGCGGGGGACGGTGGAGGGCTCAGCGCTTGGGTCCGGCTTGGGGGGTGGAGAGAGGTGGCATCGCCCGGGGCTGTGGCGAGAAGGGGCAGGAACCTTTTGTGTGGGGCCTCTGCTGTTGTTTTTCCGAGGGGGTGTGTGCCGAGGAAGAAGAGAAAGCTCATCCCCGTCTCGCACTCTGCACAGATAAACAACAGTGGGGAGAACAGGGGGAGAAATAAGGCCGAAGTCCCCCCTTTTCCCGTGGTCGGTTTGAGGGGACATCCTTCCCCCACCCTCCCCGGGTTGTCGCTCTTTTGTCTGTGGTGCCTGAAGGAAGAGAGAGGTGGCCCCCGGCCTCCCTTTGCGTGGGGAGAAACCGTGGTAAAACGGAACAAAAAGTCCACTTACTTTAGCTAGTTTTTTACCGTGGAGTTGTTTTAGTTGTTGGATTAAGAGGGCGAGGATGCGTACGGTTTCTTGCCAGGAGTGCGATATTGATGTAGCTGTATTTTAATGTGCTTTGGTGGTGAGAATGGCCTGGTGTCATTTTTTGTCCTCAGAAGCCATTGTGAAATCTGTGCCGTTTTAAAACAGGGAACTGTTTGTTGGATTTTGGTTGGTTTTTTTTTTGTTTGTGTTATAGTTTTTTTATTCCTTAGGAACATTTAATTTTCTCCACATGCATGTATGGGTTTTTCTTCAGAGCAGCTTGTTTCGTTTTTATTTAGCCAACTATGAATGGCTCTTGTATCTGTAGAGTGGTAGCATACTGTTTTCTATATGCTGTTGCTATATTGAAAATGGCCGAAGTGTGGGGGGAAATGCAAAAATTATTAGAAGGTTTAAAGTAACCTGGACTGTTCTGGAGGTGCTTTAATCGTTGTAACTAGGTTAGCAGTGATTCTGCTTGGAAGAGAAATGTGGTTAAACTCGGTATTTATATGCTGTTTGCATTATATAGAGTTGTTAGATAACACAGCAGTATTACAGAGCAGAAATTAATGTGTTCCTAAACTTCTTTTTTTTACCTCCTTTATAAGTTTATAAGGATTTGTAGTACATTAATTGTATCAACAATAAATGCCTGCATTTATTCTGCATTTGAAGTCAGTGAAGTTAATAAGAGGCTTTGTAGCTCTATAAATAACCCAGAGTTCCTTGGAGGATTATATACCTTATTGATGGTTTCTAAGCTTCATCAGTAGCACTATGGCTTTCTTCAGTCCATTAATACACAATGTTGATATGGAATTACAGTTTCCACTAACATAAATAGCAGATGTTATTAGTTAGGCACCTTTTCTTTTCCCTGCGATAGCTTATTGCTTTATCTTCCTGTCCTAGAAAATGTTCTGTCAAAACAGACAGCCTGACAGGCTTCTTTGAGGGAAATACAGAAATGCAGGTGCCATCAGTGCAGTCTATTTTGACAGCCAGAGACTTGAGTGTTGCGCTTGTGGATCACTTCTGAGCAGCAGTAACTTTAATGGAGATAAGTGGGAAGTTGCGTGCATGTCTTCTGGTGTTTGTGGGTTGTGGTTTGTTTGTTTGTGTTTTCAACTTTGTTTCCAAACTATCTTAGTTTAAAGCAAAATATTTTAGAAATTTGTGATGGGATTATTGTATTCTGATAATAATTTTGAAAACTAATGTTTCAAAGAACAGATGAATGTATGAATCCAGAAATTACATACATTAGTATATGAAGGGTTAATACTTATGGACATTTTAGGACATCTACATTATTATATAGAAGTGGTCATGTTACTGCAGATGAGAGAAATTAACAGGATTGGTTTGGAAATTTATGCCATGTTGCTAGTGATTCACCAGCAATCTGGATGGAAACCATTATAAATCTTGTTGAATTAAGCATTGCAGAAACTGAGAATCAGTGAGTGTATGTATCAAAATATTGACTTAATTTCTTTATATGTGATTTAGAGGTCTTGGGTGATGCTGAGGGTGGTCATCTTTGATAATGATGGCAAAGACTGATACCGCATTTTATTTAAGGTCTGTGCCTCACAGCTAATTAGTGCTATAGAAGAGTGTTTCATGATACATAGTGAATTGACCTTTCTCATTCTGTAAGATATAATAATATGAAGGGTAATATTTTTTATTTTTTTTTTTTTACTTCACACGAGATCATATGGTTCACATGTTAAATAGCTGTGAGAAAATCTTTCATTTGGAAGAACTTGTGGAATCCTAGCTTTTAAACAATATGAAGTGTAAAGGTGAACTAGAAAGAAAGGACCCACCTGCACTTATGCTCTTAAACGTCCTGATCATGTTAAAATAGCTGTACAGCAGCCACTTGTTCATTGTTGAAAATTATTTTTCCCCTGTGGATTCAACAGATCATTGCAGATAAAAATCTGTATGGTTTTATGGCTCTTCCTGCACCCAGTAAATCAAATAGTTGGTTGTTGGAGCATGCCAAGTAATACTGGCTGTTAGGCCAAAAAAACATCTGACTTAAAGTACATGAGATAAGTCATGGGGGAATTTGTATTTTGAAGTTATTGCCTTTTACTGCAGTTGTTAATTAATGTGAAACTATTATCATACAGGAATGAAGATACAATATGCTTCTGTTGTGAAAGGTTGTTATACAAGCATCCTGCACTAGATGAAATTTCAGTCTGACCTTCAAGATTCTGTACAGGCATTCTGAAGTCTGTGGAGGACTCAAGATAACTGAGAAAGAAAACCACAGAATATTTACTTACGTTGTGTTACTTTCCTTTCTGTACAAAGATTTTCCACAGTGCATGCTGAATTAGGTGCAGTTCCCATCACTTAGTTTGACCACTTGTTTTTCTCGAAGTGTGTCTTGATGGTTATCTTTTGCATCAGATTCATTTTCTTGGTTACCAGTACAGCAAAAGTTGAAATGGTGTTAGATTTCAAAGGGCCAGCTGGTTTCCAATGAGGTGGTTTTTTTTGGTTCTTTTTTTTTTCTTTTTTATTTGTGGAAATGTGTGATGGGCAAGAAGGTGTAAAAGTCCTATCAGCTTATTCTAAATAGATTTTTCTGATAAGAAAAGACTTTCTAGTTAAAGTGCTTGAGGAAATACTTTTCCTGTTAGTGCATGGTAGCAACACATTGTGTGCTGTCAGCAAGAAGGGACTTTTGTGATAGAAATAACAAGATCTTGAAATAATTTGTTGCAGATTTGTGTTGTCGGAAGCATGAGCAGTGGTGCACTGCTCTGTTGGAATTTGTAGAGAAGTGTGTTTCATGCAAGTGTAATAGGTGTCCCTGCCTCTCTTTTGAAGTTTCTTACTAAGCCATTGAGAAGGAAGGCACCCTCGTGGTCTAGAGCAACTTTGAGCAGGCAGAGATGGCTTACACATGTCAGCAACATACTGTAGAATTCCTATGCAAGCAGACTTCTAGAAGTTTGCAGTAAGAGTGGCAGAATAACCACAAGCAGGTATTACTTTTAAATTTGAGACGATAGCTCTTGGCTGTGATTCAAGCTTCAACTTGGTTTGTGTGAGACACTATTGCATTACACAGATTAAAAATGTCATCTCCTGAGCACTAGCCGTTTGAAAAATCATAGAATCATATGAACCAGGTTTGGGTTGTAAGTGACAAAGATCACCTAATTGCAACTTGCCTGCCATGGGCAGGGACACCTTCCACTGCATCAGGTTGCACAAAGCACCATCCAGCCTGGCCTTAAACACTTCCAGGGACAGGGCAGCCACACTTCTCCAGGCAACCTGTTCCAGTGTCTCACCACCCTGACAGTAAAGAATTCATTCTTAATATATTGTCTAAATCTACTCTCAGTTTAAAGCCATTCCCCCTTGTCCTATCAGTACATGCCCTTGGAAAAAGTCTCTCTTCAGCTTTCTTGTAGGCCTCACTTTTAGGTACTTGGAAGACTATTACAAGGTCTCCCCAGAGCCTTCTCCAGGATGAACAAGCCCAGCTCTCTCAGCCTGTCTCCATAGGAGATGCGCTTCAGCTGTCTAATCATCTTTATGGACCTTGTCTGTACTCACTCTTAACAGTCCACATCCTTTTTATGTTGGGAGCCCCAGAGATGACTTTAACATCATTTCAGACAGAAGAAGGATGTGGACATCCTTTGCAGACTTTTGCATGAATGCTTCTGCTCAGCTGGCTGTTTGGGTTGGGTATTTTTCCCCACATGTAGACTAATATTGAAAATCTCTCTTAAACACTCAGTTGTGTGCCTTTACCACTTATGTGCAATGTTAGCTACACTGTTCAAAAAGAGAAATTGGGAATATGGAGAAAAATATTCATATGAGAGATGGTTGGGGGGAGGAGAGAGGAGTCAAGGGAATAGGATTTTGACAGACAAAATAATTTAGTTTTTCCTGTTACGTAGCATAAGAAGTGGAACTGAAATGTAGCTAAAGGAACAGCTTTTTCATGTGCTTCATGTGGCAGAAGTTGCTGTGTAATTTCAGACAACACAGAAGAGTATTTGTGTCATGTGGGTAATGCTGTGATAAGGTATCTTGGATTCAGAGTTTAATGACAATTATTCATTCCAGCCTCGAAGTCGCTAAAATAGCACAAATGACATGTTCTTGCTGTATAGATCCCTCTCTCTACTGCTATCTTGTGAAAACTCTTGGAAAAAAAAAAAAAACCACTTTTTTTCATCATTCACATAATGTATTATTTCTCAGTCACAGAAATTTTTGGAATCTGGGCATGCATCTTCTGTTAATCTGAGATTTATGTAGCAGGATTGTGCTTCAGCTACAACCGAAGAAATAGTGTGTGGTGTAGCTGAAGTAACTGCAATGTACTGGCCTGGGAGAATCTAGATCTTGCAGGTGGCTCCAGGTTCGTTTGTTTTTTAAATGATCTTTTTAAATACTGTTTGAAAGCAGACTGTTATGATTAACATAAAATCTGGGCATTCCAAATGTCACTGTTTTTAAGGATGCTTCTGTATGCATAGGCCCTGTCAGGATAAGCTTTGAAGGCTAAGGTGTGGTTGTTTCAAAACCTGTTGTTTATAATAAAATTCTGGTTGATCAGCGGATGGAACAGTAGCACTTGTAACTTGTCTCTAAAGGTCTTCTCAGAACTTCCTTCTAAATTAATTTCTAACAGAGAGTTCAGTTCAAATGGTGGGCAAGTTAGAAGGCTTTTCAATTACAACTTTCAACTTCCTTACTGTTTTGAAAGGAGACTTTTACTAGAGTAGCAAAAATCTTGTCTCTTATGTGCTGAAAGTCTTCAGGGACCTGCACATAATTATTTTTGGCAAATTGTGGCAGTGTTGGTTTCCAACTCAAATTGAAGAACTGTCTTCTGGGTTGAGGTTCAGGGAAGGTATTCCAAAGTGAATGAATTCAAATTCATGCTGAGGGGGTAGTTTTAATTAGCTACTTGCTTATCAACCAGTGTCTGTGATATACTCCCAGTGTTCAGTAGCATTTAACTTTATCTCTCCTTTGTTTTTAGTGTAAATATTAACATACTGACTTAGCACTCTTTTTGTAGCAGTTTTACTTGAATAAGTGAAACTCATGCTTTACCGGGGGGGGGGGGGGGCGGGGGGTTAAAAGTGTTTGAAAAAAAA
>JASSUY010038943.1:0-30501 GCA_032466535.1 Forpus xanthops
ATTAGGGACTGTAGTGATAGGACAAGGAGTAATGGGTTCAAACTTAACCAGGGGAAGTTTAGATTGGATATGAGGAAGAAATTCTTTACTGTAAGGGTGGTGAGACACTGTAGTGGGTTGCCCAGGGAAGTTGTGAATACACCAACCCTGGCTGTGTTCAAGGCTGGGTTGGACAGAGCCTTGGGTGGTATGATTTAGTGGGAGGTATCCCTGCCCATGGCAGGGTGGTTGGAACTAGGTGGTCTTAAGGTCCCTCCCAACTCTAACTATTCTATGATTCTATGAATACAAAATCTCTACACTGCCAGGACCACATATCTGAGAAGTATGATTGCTCATTAGACTAGTGGGAGACCTAGCAAACCCCAGAAGCTGCCCCTAGGTTCTACCTGGCATTCCAAGTACCATGAAAACTTCTGTGATTGACTTCCACAGAGTTACTGAACCTGGAGGTGTCAACCACATTGTCAAGAAATGGAGTACGACAGTTTTCAGAATGTTTTGGCGTTTCTAAAACTTAATGCTCTGAGTTTTTGGGAAGGGATCCTCCTAACAAGTCTAGATCTCATCTAAGAGAGTGTGTTGTGGTTACCAAACAGTTTACTTTCAGTTGTCTTCTAATGGCTGTGAAGAAGAGCCTTCTAAGCACAAAAGGCCCAGGAAGACTGACATGGCTTTTATCTACATAGTCTTTCCAGATTGCAGAAAAGCATATTCCTCAAATAGCATATGGGAAGTTGGTCATCTGCTGTTAAAGGAATTGTGTAAATAAGCAGTGAGCAGCATGTCAGAGAAGCTGGGTATTAGAGCAGTGGGAACTGTTGTGGGACAGTAACTGAGTATTGGTCCAAATTCCTCTTGAATGACGGAGACCATGAATACTTTGTAATTTTTTTTTTTTCAATATTAAGTTAAAAAAAATGAGAACCCAGATGCCTTAATAAATTGCTCTATGTTCCTTCAACAAAACTGAGAGCAAGAAATAAGACAATGAAGCATTGCTGTACTTTGCCAAGCAATCGCAAACCAAATGAACAAAATTAGTCTCCGTAAAGCCTGATCAAACTTCAAACTTTAAAAATCTTCAAGGCATCGTTATCAAGACAATGTTATCAACAGAATTTCTTTCTGACCCCAAATTTTGCACAGAGAATTCCAGATTCTCAGAGAAAAGCCATGTCTGCCAAAAAAAGAGCAACAGATGTCATCCACACAACACCCTGGGGCTGGTGTCTCTTTTCATTGTTTGCAAAATAAGATGGTCACTTTTCCCAGGGTAGGCATTTGACAAAATACTTGTCACCTGCAATGTCCTCATCTGCATTCTTTAATATGGCCAGATGCTACCTCTCATGCATTCCTGAAATATTGCACCCAGGAAGAACTTTCCAGAATGAAATCCCAGTTGGGGTTAATTCACACTGACACTAGGTTCAATTTATTTCATGAGTTTCCAGGCTTTTCAGTACAATACTCCATTGAGAATTCAGAACAGTATCCCCTAGGTAAGCAAGCAGCTTTACTTAAACTGATGTTGGTCACTGAAACCCTGTGCACGCTGGCTAATAGCTGTATTTTAGGGTAGAGAAGTTTCACTGGCTTCCTCTTCAGCAAGTCTCTGCTAGCTCAGCTTGATAGCCAAGGTTAAGGAAACAGTAAGACCACTTCAAAGGGGCCAAAAGTGTTTCTAGGAAATGCAGTGAAAGTGAACCAAAACAGAAACCCTCAAAACAAACCACCATTTGCAATAAGAACTAGTCCTGTATTGTGTACTGAAAAAGTATATACCAATCTACTGATCTGTAGATATACAGTAGTTTTTCTTAAAAAGAGAAAAAAATAATCCTTTGTACTTACATGCTTCTAGTTGATCCCTACCCATAGGGGATTAAACACATTTCTATCACTTGCAGCCACATGGGTTCACAATGAAAGGAATTTAACGATAATTTCACAATTAAGTTTTCCAGGCCAACAGTACAATCAATCATAAAAGCAAGCGGTGTAAAACTGGAATTATATCCAATAAACCAGTTAATAATAGGAGTAAACAGCTGTTTACTTGAAAAGGTGATTAAAGGGGTCAACAAAGATTCTTGTCAATCTTTCTCTTATTTTCATCCTACCTGAAAAATGCAGCCTTTCCTTCACATTTATATTTGTAAATGCCTTTCTTCATATTATTTGGAAGTCAAAGGACCTTATGTTTCCAATATCATTCAAAAGTAGGATTTCTAAAATATATGTGCATATATATGTGTATATTTTCCCACTTAAATGGCAGCCTTTGAATTAGTAACTTTCTCCTCTGGTGTAGTGAAATGCTCACAGGACACATTTATCTCCACTGAATCCATATTTAACCTAAGAAGCCAAGAATTTTCAGAGTAAGACTTAACCATAAATGATCTAAGGGGCTTCAAACATCCCTTACTTCATCTCTAAGCAAGAGGAGGTCTCTGCCTTGTTTGAATGCTGAGACCTGTTTTGGGAAGCATTAGAAGACATTTTGAAATATCCTTATTGTACTGTTTTTGAGGTTTCATTCAGTTACTTCAAAAGCCAAAAAAATCTTACTTAAACTCTGCTGTGTTTGAAGTTATCAACATTTTATACCACTGACCTTTCATTTCCTCTTCTTCTTAGTGAGTATTAAATGCTTCTCAATCAGATTTAAATTTACTTCCAGCGTCATCTAGACTAACAGAATTAGCTACCACTGCCTTAACTTGAAATTCAAGCACGGAGCTATTTTAATAAATGTCAATGAGCAAATTAAATATTTGAATTTTGATGTTGGTCTCCAGAAGCAGAAAAGATTTAATGCTCATCTAAGGAAAAGCATGATTAATATTCAGGTCAGATTCAACTAGCAAAAGCTGCTGAGTCTCCAGGACTAACACATTCCTAGTGACTTTTGGAAGCGCTAGTCATGAGATCTGTTTGCACATAAACATATGTGACAAAACTGACAAGTCAATTGTATATAATTTAAATATTTGCAGGTTACTTCAAAATGGTTATCACTGAATTGGTGACATGGATGCTGTTGCTATGGGAGCTGGATATGTTTATGTAATGCAGGGGGCATTTTTTGCTCCACCATGGTCAAAGCACCCAGGAGGCTGCTTTGTAGAAGCCAAGTTCTATACTTCATTTGACTATGACCAAATTCTGTTCAGCACATTGAAGAAAACAAGACTTGACCTTAGCCTGCCTTTTGCTCCCCAATATGGGCACTGAAGTGGTTTATAGGAGACTGGATGCTTCTCCAGCAGATGCCAGGTGAAGTGCTCTATCTGCCAGCTCATGGTATTTCTGGATTACCTGAACCCTTTGATACCTGTCATTGCAGATCTAGGCTAGCTATGTGCAGAAGCAGGGCCTGTCTTTGGGTTTCAGGTAGCCCACAGCTTGGTCAGAAGAGGAGCAGCTTGCTACCACAGCAGAATGCAGGTCCCAGGATCAGCTACACTGGCCTGTGCTATCTAGTCTTCTTATCATGTACAACAATATGACACAGACGTGGGGCAGAAGGGACTAAGCATTCCAGCCAACACAGCATACGGGGTTTAGCAGGACAGGAATACAGTCTTGATTTCCTCAGTCCTTTCCAGAAGGCCAACATTTTTCTAAGCAGGACTCCAGAAAAATTTTGGAAAGACATGACTAGCAAACAGGGGACAGCAGGACACAGAAGGAAGGTACATTTGGAGTGGAGTTTAACACATCTTGTGGTGCATACAGATCTCACTAAATGAACAGCCTCTCTACTACATTCTGTTATCCACCCCACATTAATCAGCAAGCTGCACAAAGTCAAGACAAAGAGATGTACATTTGATAAGATCCTTGATTATCATTGATAGAAGAGTACAAACAAAACACACAGCCCTAAGACAAGATAAAACAAGGATGTGATTGGTGTTGTAAACAAACAAATAAGAGATGGGGCACTGCGGATGCAGAATTCTATTTGTGAAAAAGTTAATGAGTAAAAAAGAAAGCACTCTCACCTAGAAGCCTCCATAACCAAGACACATAAAACCAGTATTTGCACGTTAACAAATAGCAGTGTAAAAGCAAAAACCTAATGATAAAATCTGAGCACAAGATGAGTACTGCCATCCAGAGTACCTCTGTCCAAGTTAAAGGACTTCACACACCACTGCCCCTCACCCTGTGCATCTATATTAATGGCCTGGGTCCTTACTTTTGATTAGTGCTGCTCCCAAGTAGTCAGTGGGGTGACATTGTGGAAAGTGACTGTGACAATGAGAAACCACTTGACAGTGCTGCAGCCACAGACAAGCCATTAGGAAGGCTAGCACTGAGAGAACAAAGAACAAAATAAATCCAAACCATGGCCAACACCTTTACATGAAAAATGAAAGAAAGATTCTCCCAGCAAAAGTGCTGCTCTGAATTCAACCCTGGTTATTAACATCACCTTGAATCTCAGTCCCTGTAATTTACCATTCAGAGAAGATGCATACACAGGAGAAGGGAATGCAAGCCTTTGCTTTTCATCCTCAGATAATCCTATCAATATGTCATTGAGTACAGCACACTGGAAAATTCTAAATTTCTCAATAAAATTAATATTGTGATATCTGGGGTCAACCTGTGATCTCTGTTAAGACACTGTAAATTCAAATACTTCAATGAAGTCAGCTCAGATTTATGAATGCACATTAAGCTGTGTGAATCTCTGAACTTAATGCAATGGAGATAAATTTGTGCATTAAAAAAAAGAAAATAAAAAAGATGAGAGAAGCTATGTTATGATCATTGCAACACCAGTTAATCTGAATAGAAGCCCTGAAAAGAAGTTTTCAGAGAAAAAAACAAAACAACAAACTATTAAGGCAGCATTAAAGGAGCTAAGAAACTAAAAAGAAAATAGAGTTGAACGATGCTCAAATAAGAGATATTCTGATATAAGCTTTGTTTTGAGCTGTCACTGACAGAAATTATGGTATTTAACTAGTAGAGAAGGCCTTCTGAAAAAATAGGGAGTGGCAGAGCCAGAAAACAGGGGCAAACAGTTTCATTATTAATTTTAATTCACTGTGCAGAGATTTAATTGTGGTGCAAAGTATGAACAACAGTGACTCCTAGCCTCCCAGAGGAGAACACCCCAGTGCTTCAGCCTCTGAAATAAGAGGAACAAACTAAAGACAACAGAAAACTACAAAACAAGATGGACAAAACACGAGCAATATCTTACATGTCTGAACCACCTCAAATCTATGCAATGACACCAAGAGACCCTAATATACTACTTTTCTTCCAGAAAAGGAACATGCGAAAACCACACAGGACTATCATGTGGGAAACATTAGCTTGGTTTCAATGTGGTCTTCACGTCTTTTACTAACTTATGATGTTATGTGGTATGGACACCAGAGATATTCATTATTTCCTATGCCAGAAGCTAGGAGCTGACAGGCAGAGATGCCAGGACCCATGTGTTTAGGGTCCAGAAGAGGGAACTACTAAGTTCCTACAGACTACCAGGTATCTTAATTCCTACAGCAGCTCCCTGCCCAACTACTGTGAACCTTCTAGCTGTAACAACAACCAAAGCAATATTCCTAATTTAGACATTGCCTACCCATTCAAAAAGCTGTAAAAATAACAATGCCCCCGTATCAATTTGTCTTTAATTGACAGTGTTTAACATCACCCTATCACAAAACTACAAGTGATTAGAAGGCTACATGAAAGACATGGGGAATCCATAATCCAGCATCCTCCTGGACACTAATAACTTCAAAAGAGAACATCTCGTAGTTCTCTGATTTTGACTAACCAAAACACATTGCAAAACTCTTTCCCATCTATTTAATTTATTTGTCACTGCATTTAAGACTCTTAGAAACTCATTTGTCTTTTCAAATCAACTCAGCTGTATAATAATAGGCCAAACATGTCAGCTGCTGGGAAATCATATGATATCCTGTCTATTTTTACTTCTTTTAGTATCCTTACTAATTTAAAGCACTATCATTCTTGATAGCATGTTTTTCAAATTTTAGCAAGAACAACCCCCTCAGAGGCAAGTATTTGGTAAGATTCTGTCATACCAAATTCAGGTTGATGGAACAGCAATAACTATTGCTTCCAGGACCAAGGATATAACAAGCAGGTATTTGAAAAGAAGCTCCTTTTTTGTTACCCAACAACTATGAGCGCCAACTGCTTTTATGTTACCAAACAACTAAGATATACTTACAATTGGTTTATTTTTAAAATTCATAATAGTAAATTTGCATTGAATATTTTCTTGCCAGAGGAAAGCTTCCCTGGGCAGCATGTTTAATACAATTGAGTTTGTTGATTTGTGATTTCTTATTCTCCTTCACTGAATTTTAAGCTTCTTTGCCTGATGATGTATTACAACCCTATGGGCAATGCCAACCAAGTACATAAGCTGTGATTTGGGTACTTGATAAACATCAATTTGATCGCAGCATATTTGATTGAAACACCTGCTGCATGAAAATAATTTGCATCTTTTTCTGATGCCAGAAAAAGTTCTGTTTCTGTGGAAGCTGGTAGTGAAGCCAACATAAATACATCCACCTCAGCTTAAGAAAAGAATAAGTATAGTTAAAAAGGTAGCTGACCATTTTGACTGAGCAGAAGAAAAAATTTGGATCTACTTTTTCCTGAGTCTTCTTAGCACTTTACATGCTCCAGGTGCAGCCAGAAACAGACTCATGAAATAGGTTGTAAATGTAGTGTAAGATAAACCTCACAGCACAGGTCAACTGCACTATCCTGAGGGGCTGCTCTATATATGGGTCTACCAGCCTTGCTAATGGAGAGTATGCAATCACTTCTGAAGAAGCAGCTGGCAGAAAGAGTACATACCAGAGGAGCACCCAACTCTGTAAACTGCCCACATCATCCAGAACAGAAACACAGTAATTGTATTTACCCACTGGCATCCTATCCCGCGACTACTAAATGTAAACCTGAGGTTGATCAGACATTGAGAATGGTAACCTTCAATAACTCACCAGAAGGTGCTTCTGACAGAAATACCTTTCAAGATATTTAGAAGAGGCCTTCTTCCACTGAATTTCTCAAGTATCATCACCAATCTGTTAAACCTGCTTATAAGCTCTTGACTGACATAGCTCACTTCAAAATATCAACACTCCTTAAAGCATCAGAAGACAACAAACACACTTTATAGCAGGACATCATAATAGACATAGAACTACTGTCAGTCCTGCCTGAATTTGTTCACCTGGAGAGGTAGGAAGACAGAAAGGAAGAAAAGAATCTTTTTCATTGGAAAATTTCAAGAAACCAAAGTACTTCACTAAATAAAAATACTTTGGCTTAATCATTTCACTTAGACATAGCTATTGTTTCTTAACCAGCTATACTAATGATCATGTCTGTGCTAAATAAAAACAAAGAACAACTACAGCATCAAAAGGGTTTCATCATGTCTTGGCTCCTTTGAATATTTATTGCCAAGTGAACTATAAGTGGTGAAAAAACAAAACATTTAAATTAGTGCTTTAAAACTATACATAATACATACTGTAAGGTTCTGCTGGTCAAGCTTCTATCTACAAATCTTTCCAAAAGCCACCAGCTGCTACTCCATATACCTATTACAGATGATAGTACTGTTAAGTTTGTTCTCAGTTTTCGCAACCTTATGTTTTCTTAAGAAGCTGTGGCTGAGCAAAAGTAAAAAATGTTTTTTGCCTTATTCTGGTTATCACCTTGTTCTGCTGTATGACCATCCAGCAGGCAGGAATTATTTCTTTGACCAGAGAACCCTGCCTTTAAAGCAGACTGAGTGGATCCACTTGTTAAGTGTCACAGTGCCTTCCCATGCTGTGAAGTCCTACATGTGACCCTGTTCCCAAACTGATCAGTTTACATAAGACAAATCCCAAGCCAAACAAAAAAATCCCCTACCAACCAACCAAAAAAACTCCACAATGACATCAACAAAAAAAAAAAAAAAAGAAAAAGGAAACAAAGCAAACAAACAAAGCATCAGAATCCCAAAAAGGCAAACTGTTTTCTGCTGGCTTGGCAAATTGAGGAGTATGAGATGAATGGGAGATGCCAGGACCACATGGCCAGGGAATAGTGGCAGCAAGAACATGACCATGATTAGACTGATCCAGGCTTCTATAGATTCCCAGCCTAAATAGAGTCAGCTGGATGAACCTGATGGGGGAAAATAGAAAGAATTAGCTGATCTGAGCGAAAGGAGCAGCAGATAGCCAGCATTTGAATAGCTAAATTCAGAGATGACCAAAAGACATGGAACCCCCTAAGAGTTTGACGTGGAAGACATGGAAGACATGGAAGACATGGAATGCTCCAGAAAACTCCTGGTCTGGAATAAACGACCTGCCCTAAAAGGGCTCTGTGGGCAAATCAGAGATTTACTTTCTGAAAATTAATTTACTTCATCCAACAGTCCTGCCATTTATAGGTCCAAAGAGGAAAAAAGCAAGGAGATGACTGAAGCCAAGGAAAATAAAATACTACAGAGGGGGAAATCAAAGAAGAAGCTAAAAGCACAACCCAGGAAAAAAGGCTCAATGCAAAGCTTGATCAGAAGTAGAGCAAGTTTCCTGATTAATTCTATCCAGTACAAGCTGTCTCATCTTCCCCTTTCCACACAATATATCCCCAAACCTGTTCCAAGGATGAGTCAATGCATGTGTCAGGGACTCCTGTTGCACATTCTGGTTGTCAGCTCCAGAGGATTGTCACCTCTGCAACAGGCTGTACACCAGCATGGCTTGTGTGATAGCATACACCCTGCATGACGTTGGCCAAGTTTCCTCTATTCCCATCATATGCCCTAATAACAAGTTATTAAAATCCAGCCTTCCCAAACTGCCCCGAGTTAAACAATCACAAATTAAACAGCCACATTTCTGTTAGTTAGGGCAATTAGTGTGGGATGCAATCAGTTCAAATTCATATTCCAGACTGAGCTAGAGCAGGAATTGAACCCTCATCTCCCTTTCTGTGTAAGTTTCCCAGGTCCTGTTTCAGAGTAAAATCCCACCTTCTCACCCTACCAGAGAATATCCCCCAATCCCCTCTTCTCCAAACTGAGAAATATTTCCTGAAACACTTTTGTGACAAAAATTGTATGTCTATTTAAAAAGTGTTATCTGCTTTTTGTTGTGCAAAAATATTCCCAGCAATATCATCTGATCTGTCCAATCAGTAGATTTACCTTACCCTGTCTTCTTGTCTGTTTCATACTGCTGATTTCTGAAAGTCTCATTGACAGTATTTCCTGATTCCAGATGGTCGGTAAATCGCAAACACACAAAATAACCCTTGAATTTAAATATTTCCATTTCCATCAACTATTTATTCTGTGCATCAAACACATCTTTGATTACACTTTCAGTGGGACAATAAAATTATCACCTCTTATTAAGATCTGATGGACACAGGGGGAAAAGTGACAATTGCACAGCATATCTGTTCAATAACTGCAATAAACTCATATGTTATGACTTCCAAATAGAGAAAACAATTTCTGAAGGTGGAAAACAGCTCTGTCCATAAGCTGCAAATTGTGATTTGTACCAAGCTGTGTTTTTAAAAGTAGGAGACAACTGCACTGAATGCTGATCTACGCCTGTATTTATTTTTTTTAAAGAAATTTTGTTCCATCTGGAGCAATAAATTCCTCTTGCCTCAAACATTAAAAACCTTCTCTAATCCTACAGACTAAACAACAGGTGGTAGATTATTTTTCAGAATTAGCAGCCAACTGCTAGAGCGATTGTCAGCCCAATTAGTTCCGTTTGAGGCTTGAATTTCGTGGCTTAGTGGCAGTCTATATTTCTTACCAGTAGAAAGCAATTCCAATTCTCCAAGTTATGTGTCCCTATTTCCTCAGTCTCTCCAAAGAAGACAACTTCATAGAACTTATGTTAAAGAGAAATACACTTCCCAGCATTAAAACAATAAATATAGTAGGATTCCGATTGCAATTTATAGGAACTTTTCCTCAAAGATGTTCTGAGTTTTCCTAACATATCTCCTACTGGGAATCACCCTTTTATTAAAATGGAATCCATTTAAACTGGCACTCAATAGAGATAAATAGAATATTATCTTACTTTCCTAGGAAAAAAAAAAATCTGGGAAAAAAAATTCCCCATATCTATTTGACACTAATGCTGAAATTGCAAAACCACAAAATCACACCCTAAACTAAATGCACAGTGTTAGCTCAAGTCAGTTTAATACATTGTATGTTTTGGTCTAAATTTGACCAGTTATCAAAACAAAAATCATCAAGCAAATGCTTTTATATTTTTTTTAGGCTAGGAGACAGAAGCTTTTCAGTCTGCACATGTTGCTGTGAAAACACATTAAATCTAAAATCCATTTTTTTCTTAATTTTATTGTCAACATTTTGAAAGCAGACCTTTGTCCCCAAACTTTGCCTTTGAATCAGATGGCATTTTATGATTAAAAATATTTGAGATCATCCCAAGAAGTTCAGATGCTAAACGCTTTTGGAAAATTCCAGCACTGACTGATTTAAACCATTATCTCCAAGTTGCAGAAGTGCATATTTTTGAAACAACAGTTTTTGCACAAATGGCCATTACAGGTGCTGCTGTGCGAACAGGCTTGCAGCAGGCTATCATTAGGTATCTGGGAAACCAGATAGCAGGTAAGCCTATCTGATTATTAGGCGCCCTGTTCAAGGTAGTTACCTTGTTCACCTCCAAGTGAGAGCAGACACCTCTAGAGGGTAATTCATCTCATCTATCAAACATTGATCTCATGATGGGGCTCTTCAGCCTTCTCCGCATAAGCTACAGGAGGGCAGCTGCCCAGTTTGAACAAAATGATGCAGCATCTCCACAGCTCGCAGTAGAGAATGTGGATCACTGTGTGAGTAATTGGCAGAATTATCTCTTGCGGACGTGCTCTCTTGCAGACTAGTCATCACCAAAGTTAGTTAAGGGACAAGTAGTTGCTTGAAAAAAGCTCATCTGGGATTAAAGTGAAGCTAAATGGAAGATGATGAGAAGAGCTAAAGTTATCTAAGAGCGAAGTTTTTCAGACAATGACACATTTTCATAAGCCTCTCTTCAATTTCAATTAAACCTACCTCCACCCCACCACTGAAAATAGAAAGAACCATCCACTTTGTAAAGTTTACCTCCAGACTTAGAGATTTCTTTTAAGCATATTTAGAAAAAAGAATTAAGGCACCACTATATATTGAGCATGGTAATTGAAAAATGAGAGACTATGCACTTAGCTTTAATTAGCAACTGTTCAGTATTTACTTAAGGAGCTTGTCATGCTAGAACTTCATCTTACTGCTAAAGACATTTTTGCCATATATATGGTTTTTGTTGCTATGAAATAAAGGAAAAACGTGGTGTATCACATAAGGTTATATACATTAATGCAGAAGGCATAACTTCTGATATAATTCTAGAGGAAAGCAACAATGAAGATGCCATTATTATTTTTGCTCTGCTCATCCATGTGTCAAAACTCAGAGCCTTACTATGGCTGTTTGCCAAACACATGGAGCTTCTCCTCCTCTCCAGGGTAACACTCTCAAGCTCTTGCAGTAATAGGTCTATCTCCAGAGGTAGTTCCAGCTCAGACCCACTAAACAAGCTGCTGCTGCGCTGCTCTCCTGGCTTGTTCTGCTGGCAGTCCCCAAAATACTCTTCCTCCCTGCACCCCTGTCATACATACACTGGTCCTGCTTTGCCACACAGGTTTCTCAGCTTCCTGTCACACTTCACCTTTCATTTTACGGCGAGTTACTATTCTTCAGGTGTCTCTATGCTTTCTGCTCTGTGCTCCTGAACGCAGGGATCTATTATATTCATGACAAAGGTCAGCCGGTCATTGATTTCATGTTTTGATTACACATGCAGCTCCAGAGGTATCTGCTTCTTCCATTTAGTTCCATTACTCCTACTACCATAGTTTTCTCAATCTTTCCTCTCCTTCTCCAGGCATCTTGTGCTCCTGTTTCCTCCTATCCATCACCATTAGTCAGGGTTAGAGTCATATGACCCTCCAGACTTACAACACTTTAACAATTCAGCTCTCCCTCAGGGCTCTGCTTGTTCCCATGACTCTACAGGTGTCTTATTTTCCCTCTGTTTCACTCTATGGATGCCATATGACATGGTTTCTATCAAAAGTTAGTAAATCAGACCTGCTCCCTACAAAGTGAACCAAGCTTTGAGACAGGTCAGTATAGGTGAGGCGGGACCTATGTGGGAAACCAGGCTCCTACCAAAGCCACTCTATTGCTTCCCTTTCTCAGCTGTTGAGATATTTTTTGTCTCAGGGGAGAGAAAAATATCTCAACAAACTTCTGGGTCATGATAAGGACAGGGAGGGACCATTCACCAATTACCATCACAGACCTATACACTCAACTTGAGGAAAAATCAGTTTAATTTATTACCAGTCAAATCAGAGTAGAATAATGAGAAATAAGACCAAATCTCAAAACTACCTTTTCCCTAACATTCCTTTCTTACTGGGCTTGACTTAACTCCTGATTTTTCTACCTCCTCAGCCCCAGTGGGGTCAGAAGTCCTGCCATCAAACCTTCTCCAGTGGGGGCTCCTCTCTCCATGGGGACACAGGTCCTGCCAGAAGCCTGCTCCAGCACAGGCTTCCCATAGGGTCACAGCTTCCTTCAGTCATCTTCCTCTCCTGTGTGTGGTCCTTTGAGGGCTGTAGGTTATCCACTGCACTGTGGATTTCCATGGATTGCATGGGAACAGCCTACCTCACAACAGTCTTCACCAACCATGCGTTGCAGGGGAATCTCAGCTCTGGCACTTGGAGAACCTTCCCTCCTTCTTCACTGACCTTAGTGTCTGCAGGCTTATTTCTCTCACATATTCTGACTCCTCTCTCCAGCTGCAACTGCAAGGAGGTTTCTTTTTTTTCCCCTCTTAAAATGGTATCTCAGAGGTGCTATCACCCTTTCTGATGGGCTCGGCCAGTGATGAGTGAGTCCATTTTGGAGCTGGCTGGCATTGGCTCTATCAGATAAGCTTCTGCCAGGAAGCGTAATAGGTGACATACCAATTAAATCACCAGAGTTACTACGTTTCATTTTTACAGACAATTCTCCTGTAACATCTTCCTTTAGATACTGCGTATTATTTAAAAATAGAACTGCTACAAAGACAAGGTTATTCAACACCACTTCTTTAGAACCTGTACTTTGTCTGCCATATATATAGACAATAGCAATAAATACTTAATTTTAATTTTAACCTTAGCAATATCAAAAAACATGTGCTAAAAATTGAATGCAGACACAAAACCCCATAAGCACAATTTTCAATTAAATTAAGTGCCACTTGATTTGTTTTCTTTGATTCTTGACAGCTTAAAACTGAATCTGGGGAAATTGTTCCTAGGTGAACATTCTAAGGAGGTAAACACAACCTACTGGCTTTCCCCTTTTCAAAGCATTGTTTTCTTATAGCCAGCATTTGAAAGAATGCAATTATTAATTTCTAAAATGTAGCTCTGATCATCTTGCTTTTTTTTTTTTTGAGGGCAGGATGAATATAAAGAAAAGATGATGCTTGTTCAGAATGAAATCCTCATAGAAGAATAATTTCTACTCCTCCAGAAAACAAAAAGACAACAGGTTCCAAGTGTGCAGAAGTTGAATATGCTGTAGAAAAAGGCAGGGGAGGCTTAATCTACATGAACATTCAGAACACAGTATCTCAGCAGGATTTTCTCTTCATCTCATACTGGTGGGAATTAAATAGGACTTCCCTGGGCTAGATAATGCAACCTTGTTTGAAGTAGGAGAACAGTAGACTGTCAGGTGTAAGAAAACACTGTGCAGTATTTACAATGAAGTACTCTAGCCACTCATAGGATTGCTACTTGCAAGTTTATTAGCCGGCTTCTCTGAGCCAACATAAGATATGACATCTAACATCTAATGGATTTAGGCATATTCATTCCCAAAGGACTACTGAAAATCTGCTGTATAGCCCACATGCATATCCATGTAAAAGTTTGAAGCTGAAGCTCTAATAAGCACCCAAGTATCAGAAAGAGATTTGGATCCTTCCACTGCCCTCATAGTAAATAGCCTATTTTACTACTCTCTGCTATTGCCATATGCACACTTTCAGATGAGGTTTTGCATTGCTGTTATGTATTTTTATTACCTGCTAAAAGAGAAGCTATTGGACTTATAATTATCCATTACTGGCACCTGAATACATTTTCCTGAGAGAAGCTTTCCACTGATTCATACTCTAGTCGTATTTGCTGCATCACAAGTAATGCCATTTTTCTAAACTAGATAAATAAAATATTTATATTTGGCGACCTTGAGAAGAAATGTGGACCACCTGCTCAGGATGAATTTCCTTGAATTCAATAAATATTAATAGAATACAACAAGCACCAGAGTAGAAAAGGAACGAGTGATACACCTGTAATGAGTGTGGTGGTATTTATTATTTAAATGACCATTAGAAACCCTCTTAGCCTTTGAGGAATTCAAGCAGGAGTAGTAGACAAATGCTTCTGTATGCAGGAGATTAATCACTGTCTTTGTGCATTGCAGGAACAATTAATTTGGGGGGGATTGTTAGTTTTGGATTTTTTTTTTCTTCTCTCTAGTAAATAAAAGCAAATTAAAATAAAAATTTGAATCTTCTTAGCTGCTTAACTTATGTAGTGGGGAGTGCTACTTTGGCTTCTGGGTGGGAGACAATGCTTCCTACACAAACTCCTGTAGCCTGGCTCCAACCAGTTTTGTTAATTCTCATGAACTAACCATGTTTAAGACAGAGGAGGACAGGCATGCTGCCACAGAATAAAAAGAATTTTGATGTGTTTGTGCCAGAAATACCAGTTCTGGTGTGGAATGGAAACTGCTGGGTTTTAGCAGACCTCACAAGCAGTATAACAGACATCTAGAGAACTGGCTTCAAGACACATGCTGGTATATGAATAACACAAGTTACCATCACTCAAATAGATCATAGTGATTTGCACCAACCAGAACCATGGTAGACCATTGTAAAATTTGACATAAGAAAGAATGATGATGCATAACATCATTCTTGCCTTTATACCTACAGTTACTGGTCCCAGCATATGGCAAAAGAATACCACAAACCCAGGCTGACCCAGTTCCATCTGCTAGTCAACTGCCCTTGCTCTACCTTAGACCTGTACCAGCACCAAAGAGTTAGAGAAATTGTTTACAGGGGTTGTGTCCCATCCCACTCGGCAGGTGTGGGAAAAGGTGATTGTTTACATTACTCTTCACAGGTTCACAGAAGCAACCACAGTCTCTCCAGAGGCTAAAAAAATGAAACAATTAATTTTATTATAAACTTCCCTAAAACTGTGTCAGGAGGAACAAAATTCTTGGTGGGTTCTTATTTTCGTAAAAGACATGAAGTAGAAGAAGAAGGAAATGAAGAAGGAAAGAAAACAGAGAAACCGGATCACCAACCCTTGTATCCAGCAACATCTCCTCTGTCAGTGAGTCAAAACTCTTTGCAGTTATAGTCCTTTCAGTTTTCAGTTGTGGTTAAGTCCTTATGATCCTTGTGATAGGTGAGTCTGCTGAAATCCGGGGCAGGACGCACCACACAACTAAAGGATGGCTGCCTTTTTATAGGATCAGGGTTTCTTGGACCCCTCCCACAGATCAGACTCATCCACAGGGGATCTGGTGAGCCTCAGACCTAGTTCACATTGTGACATGGCAGGCGCCCCACTGTCTGTGCCATTGTCTTAGGGCAGTTTGTTGCTGGGGCATTTGATCTTTGCGGCCTCAGGGCAAACAACACAGAGAAGCATTTCCACCTCCGTGGAGCAGAAGCCCTGCTCTGGCCCCCCTACCGTTTGCCCAAGCTGTAACAAGCTGTCAGCACCTTCTGTCTTTTGACTTGAGACAAACACAAAAAGTATATCTTGACTATCACATGCTGCAAATCACCTCCAAAATTAGGAGTTTGCAGAACATCATCTATCATGCAATCACAGGCCAGAGGAAAAGGCACCGTTAGTACTGCATAAATAGACCCTGAAATCAGATAAAGGCTTTTAAGTTCCACACTGTACATTTTGCATTAGATTGAACAAGCACAGGAGATTTGTCACAATGAAGTTCTGATGCTGATTTCAATGTAATTCTGATTATTTCCACAAAAATTTGCAGATGAAAAGCGAAAGAAATCATGTAAAATATCATGCTTAGTGGCTATATAGGACAAACATGAGGGGGGAAAAATAATCAGTGTACTCCATTGATATAATCAGTACTGCTTGGCATCTCAAAAAAATAACTCTAAAATGAGAGACTGCTATTCAATATAGAAATTTTTCAAATAAGGATGATTGAAAATGGAAGCAAAAGTTAGCATTTTTGTATATGTAAAGCAAGAACATTAAAGGCTCAGTACCACTTGTTCTGGTAAACCTTTTAAAAGATAACAGAAAGCTGAAGCTCTTAGGCATCCTCTTATGAAGCATAAAGGCAGCAGAAGAGGCACATTTCTTATCTCTCTTGCTACTGCTTGTCCTTAGCTTCACACCTTTATTTTCTGGCTATTAAACAAGGAGAGCTCTTATTTTACAGCTGGCTTCTAGGGTTTTGAAAGGTTATAAAATTTTGAGTAGCTTGAACCTGTTTAGATAAGGTTTAGAAAAAAAAAATAAGTTTGATGGGATAGTCACTCCACTCTTCTCTTGCCCTGCAGACTTCTGCTGGTAAGTAGGTGACTCTTAAAGGCTGGAGATAGGTGAGCTTTGCCTCCAAGCCTAACCTGAGTCTGTGAATACATCCACTTGCAGGTTTGAGCCAAGTTAGTGAATGGCATAGCTAATATGGGAACTGAGACACAGAAATCCTAATGTCTTTTGGGGTGATTCTGGGGTGATGAAAGTAAACTTGCAAGATCTTTATTGCAAGCTTGGAATTCTAAAGCCAGATTCAGTCTTGGTATAAAACCTGCAAATCAACTCTGATGTATGCCAAACTATTTCAATGAAGACCAGACAAGGAAAAGATCAAGTGAAGGGTAGCCTGGTTGCAGAAGAATAGAAGCTAAGAAAAGGATGACATTTGACTTTTGAAGCTGCTTTTGTAAAGGTCAGGTGCCTAGATGCCTGGACATCACATCACGCTAGTTAAGGATCAGGTTATTTCACAATAACCTACATAAAGTCAGATATCTATAGTTAGGTAGATAACAATCTTGACATCTTGATAACTCGAATGTGACTGAAAAACTTACTAGGTGCTGATACAATCCTTTGAAAAATAAGATTGGAGCTGAGTTTTTAATTTCTCCCACTCCAACATTCTCCGTGACAGTTTAAGTAAATTTCATATTGAATGTACGAATTTAAATCTCCTGAGATCGATTTTTTTTTAGTTCATTTTCAAAGTAAAAAGTAAGGGTAGGAGCTAGGTTGAGCAGAACTTTTCAAGACATTCTCTGATATCACAACACAGCCACATTTTCAAACAAGAAAACTACTTACTCTTCCTGATATTTAAACTTCTTGCTGCTAAACACATCAGAACCTGGAAGCTTTTGCTACCATTCACTGCTATGCAAAGCTATATTTAAGTTTGTGCTTACCATTACACATCAAATGGGTGTTAATAGTCCATTGATTTCAGTGTTTACAATCACCACACATTACAATCAAGAACTTTTTAAGTATTGTGATATTGTGCACAAGTAGGTGAATTGAACACTGGACACTAGACAGATTCTCTACAGCAAAGCAGTGTTCCAAAGTTTTTGCTATTAGTCTTCAAGGTCATTAAAGGAAGGCTGTGATAGCATTGTGAGATTAGTGCTGGCATGGGTTCAAGTACTGCTTTGCCACTCACCTCACCTGTGATCTTGAACAAACTATTGAGGAGAGTGGCACTCCTTTGCTTTCCAAAAATGCTGCAAGAGGCACAGACTCTAGTAACTGAAGATCATGCAGGCTCTTACAAAGAGGTGATAGGTCATCTTTGTATCTGCAGATGCTATCCTGGGAAATACAAGAATGTGAAAGGAAAGCATAGCCAACTGTTATCTCCCGAACTTAATCATTTAATAAGATTGAATTGTCTTGATTGCATCACAAAAGAAAGTCTTACAAATACAGACCTACATCCCCATATTAATAGGAGACAAACCGTTCCTTCTGCTTCAAGCCACAGGATACTTTAGGAAGTTCTATGTAAATAGGAAGGAGGAAAATTAATATTTAAACATTCACTTAATGATGAAGTTGTTATGACAACTTCTATGTAAGTATGTAGTAATGTAGTATTTCCAGCCAATTACCTCTTTTAGTAATATAATTTCTCTATATTGTACACTGATATTTGTGTGCCTTATAACAATAACAATGAAAATGCCCAATATATCTTTTGGAAGAGCAACAGATTTTTGTGCCTGCTAGCTATTAGTCATGAGGTGCAACTCTGTAGAAATATGAATACCTCTGAATTCATGGAGTTTGCACTCCTAGTATCACTCCATTTAGTACCTCCACAAGCACTGTTGCAAATATGCAGCAGGCTTTATTTTCAGGGTAGCTTTTTTAACTAGGTAAAAGGACATTCAAGACCCCTATAAATCGCACTGCTTAGTCACAGCTAGAGGAATTAGAGGCTGAAACACTTCCAAATGAAGTGTGATGCCCATTCAACACTGGCAATCAATGCCCCTAAATTTGTGATGAAGTCTGAACTTTGCAGTTAGGCATTCAGGAGCACATGATTCAGTCTATATCAACAAATACAGTCAGGTAAATGGGCACCTGCATATGAGAATTTTCTATCATTTGTTATAAATAAATGCAGGTCAGATCAGTTTCCAATGAAGCTCTGAACAATCAGTTTTACTCAGAATGCAATGCTCTTCTTACTGAGATTTAACCATGACATTAGCACCCATAAATGGTGACTATAATGTGTATGTAGTGAACATGAACTTTACAAATGGGCTTGCAATGAACAGAAAACTCTTAGACATCCATCAGTTGAAAGCTGCTAATATCAGCAATATTACAGGCAGAGTGGCATAATCTGTAGAAAGAGCATCCTGGATCTCCACACTTCTAGCTTGTCTATGGCAAACTAGACTGCCATCCACCAATTTCCTGAAGGGCTCTGCTAATGATACCCACTCCTGCCTTCACGAAATACAAGTCCTTTCACTAACACACCATTGTTAATGGACCTAGAACCAACAGAAGTGACCTCAATATAATTCTTCCAGGTGCTGTAGCTGCTATGTTAATTTATCTCCCTGTTGCATAAACAAAAGATCTATGCTTCACCACATATAGTAATAAAAAGCATGGACTGTCCTGGTCCATGACACAAGGCACTAGCAGAAGAGAACACCGACAAAAGAAATTGGAGAGTTGCACACACTAGCACTGCCAAAACAGGTTGAAGTAATTTAAAATAAGAAGTGGTTGTGTTACACTGACATTAGACTTTTCCTACTCTACTCCCATCAAGTCTACTGATGATTATGTCCCACCATAATAGTTAGAACAGAATAACGCCTTTTGAAAGTCTCATGGCATGTGTGTGATGTTACCTGTACTGGAAAATGAAGAATATCACAGTTTTATTCCTAAAGAAAATATACAAGAAGATATGCAAGAGTTAAAATACCTTGTAGTTCCTTTTTCAAGTAATACTATGTAGAGCATGCAGGCTTGCCTGAGTGGCAGTACACCTCTGCTCACAATGTCAGTTTGACCTGTCTCCTTTTTAATAAACAAAGAGCAACTTAAAAAAAAAAAAAACTCCAAAATATATATAATCCAAAGTTTAACCCATTATATTGGTTAAAAAATAAAAAGGAAAAAAATATACAATAGAAGACAAAGAATGTCTACATCATAATTATCAGAATTATAATAATTTAAACATTTTTCAGAAGTTTTTAATATTCTGTATAAAAATCAGGTAACTATATGTAGATTTTTAATCTTCTAATCATTTCTGCACCCCAGAAGAAGCTAATATCTGTTACGCTCCATTGAACAAGGCACTAAATTACAGATAAGCATGTGATACTGCAGAGTGGACAATTGAAAGCCTTTCTTTAAAAAAAAGTCATCCTTGATTAACGCATCTGCAATGTGGTTTATGCAGGTGATACTAAAAACAGATTCCTGATGAACAGAGCTTCTCATATAATTATTTATTTCAAAGTAGCTGTAAGTCTGAACAGGATTTCCAAAAGATAATTGGCAAAACAGGAATTCTTACACTGAATTGAAATGCTATTAAAAAAGTCACTACTCAAACTAGAAGCATGTTTTCTGCTTTAAAGAGTTAGGATATGGGGGGGGGGGGGAAATACCCTTCTTTAAATGTGAACAGTATACATTCACTATACTTCTTGTCTCAATAATTAATTAAGCATATGTTTAAGTGCTTTGTTTAAAGACATTTGTTTAGTAAAGGCAGAAGTGTCTTACTGAATTCAAGAGTGTAAGGCTAAGTGTATACTTTGATGCTTCGAAGAGCTGCTTTTGCTTTGATGGAGAATAATTTCAGAGGGAAATGAAAAAGATGGTCTCCCCAAGTTCTTAAATTGAACTGCATACATGATTTCTGATCTACTGGAGAAGACTGCATCTGCAGCACTTAATTTATAAAAGAGAAGCTCTGTAATTGCCTCTTGGAGCTTGCTAGTGCAAACACAACAGAATCTAAGAAGCTGATTTGCAAATGAGGGTTAATGCAGCATATCATAGAATCATACAATAGTTAGGGTTGGAAAGGACCTTAAGATCATCTAGTTCCAACTCCCCTGCCATGGGCAGGGATACCTTACACTAAACCATGTCACCCAAGGCTCTGTCCAACCCAGCCTTGAACACCACCAGGATAGAGCATTAACAACTTCCTTGGGCAATCCATTGCAGTGCCTCGCCACCTTCACAGTAAAGAACTTCTCCTTTACATACAATCTAAACTTCCCCTGTTTAAGTTTCAGCCCATTACCCCTTGTCCTATCACTACAGTCCTTAATGAAGAATCCCTCCCCAGCATCCTTATAAGCCACTTTCAGATGTAGGAGGTCTCCAAGCAGCCTTCTCTTGTCCAGGCTGAACAGCCCCAACTTTCTCAGCCTATATTCATAGGGGAGGTGCTCCAGTCCCCTGATCATTCTCATGGCCTTCCTCTGCACTTGTTCCAACAGTTCCATGTCCTTTTGATGTTGAGGACACCAGAACTCCACACACTATTCCAAGTGAGGTCTCTCTAACAAGACCATTGTAGAGCGGCAGGATCACCTCTCTCGACCTGCTGGTCATGCTTCTTTTCATGCAGCCTGGCTTTCTGGGCTGTGAGCACATGCTACAGGCTCATATTCATTTTCTCATCAACCAACAGCTCAAGTCCTTCCCCACAGGGCTGCTCTCAGTCTCTTCTCTGCCCAACCTCTAGCTGTGCCTGAGATTGCTCTGACCCAGCTGTAAGACCTTGCACTTGACATGGTTAAACTTCATCATGCTGGCATCAACCCACCTCACAAGCGTGTCAGGGTTCTTCTGGATGGCATTCCTTCCCTTCAGTGTATCAACCCAACCACAGAGCTTGATGTCATCAGCAAACTTGCTGAGGGTGCACTCAATCCCACTGTCCATGTCACTGACAAAGATGTTGAACAAGACCAGTCCCAACACCGATTCCTGAGGGACACCACTCGTTACTCTTCTCCGCCTGGACATTGAGCCACTGACCACAACTCTTTGTGTGAGGCCCAGTTCTTTATCCACCAAGTGGTCCACCTATCAAATTGACATCTCTCTAATTCAGAGACAAGGATGTCATCCGGGACTATGTCAAATGCTTTACACATGTCTGAGTAGAATATGATATAACATGCAGAACAGGACAGAAATAAATGTTAATCTTCCCCAGCAAAAATATATTCAATGGACTCCTTATCAAATGTCAAAAGGGGAGAGAAGGAAAAAAATATTCTCTCTCAGGTATTTAATTATCTGCACTGTATATGTAAATATCTAGAATTTGATGAGGTCATTAGTTTTCACCTTTAAACACCACATTAGTAATTCATGAAGCCAGTACTAATGTTGTTGAGTGCAAGTAGCAGGAAAATTAAGCACTAATGACTTCAAAGGTTGGATGCCCATAAAACAAGTAGATACCTCTGAGGTCATCTGTCCTCTCTGAATGTAAGTGATGTAAAAACATGCATCATCTCAGCATTTCATCAGCTGCACATTTCTAAAAAAGCATCCCTAATGCCAAGGGAGGTTATAAAGACAGCAGGTGAGTTTCAGTGAACAAAACTCATACCACCATGACTAAAATGATCCACAAACACTTCTTGGCCTTGAAACACAATAGCTCATGAGAGAGCATTTCAATACTTCCAGAGAATTAAAATAACAGGCTAGGAAGTCACTGCTCTGGGGAGGTGGGTAGACAAGTAAGAAACTGACCACTAAACCAAAGGTTACTTTTGGTTTGTCTTCATGAGGGGCTGTAGTGAGAGGACAAGGGGTAATGGATTCAAACTTAAAGAGGGGAAGTTTAGATTGGATAGGAGGAAGAAATTCTTTACTGTAAGAGTGGTGAGGCACTGGAATGGGTTGCCCAGGGAAGTTGTGAATGCTCCATTGCTGGCAGTGTTCAAGGCCGGGCTGGACATAGCCTTGGGTGGCATGGTTTAGTGGGAGGTATCCCTGCCCATAGCAGGGGGGTTGGAACTAGATGATCTTGAGGTCATTTCCAATACTAACAATTCTATGATTCTATGATTTTTAACCTTTCCTGAAGACAGGAAGAGTCAAGTGAGCTGCAGAATTATATTTACGCTGTCATTGGGCTTTTCAGAGCCACTTGTAAAATCTGAGCCTCAGTTATCTGAAGTGTTAATCTGTGCCTACTACACTGCAGTAAGTCAGTCAATGACGCATCTGTGACGCTGCTGCAAGAAATCCACTAGACTTTCAATCTGTCTAAACAAGCATATAGTGGATATAGCTATTATGGCAAGTTCAGTTCTCCAACAAGCAACATTGCTTATGCAATATTTAATAGCAAATGTTGAATTTACGAGATAAAATTGTAGGGATATCTTGAAATGAATGATACATTAGTAAATTAAGACAGTTGCTCTTGGTATGAAAGCAATCAAGCCTCCTGTGAACATATTTCTATACAACTCATTTTCCATCTTACTGTTCTTACAGTACTTCAACACAAAAAAAAAAAAAAAAAAAAAAAACTTAGAGGAATTAGAGGAAAAATCGAGTATAGATAACTAAGAAAGAGGAAAAATCAATGGGCCCAGTGTTTCCACACTTGTGAGTTAAGTACTGTTTTACTTGCTTTATTCCAATATACAGATATGTCAGAAAATGTGCTGCTCTGGAAGACCAAGGCCCCTGCTGGTGTCCCTATTTGAATAGCCCATGGAGCTGCAGCAATCTGCATCCATAAAGAATCTTCTCTAGACCATGAATATAGAGAGGAGATTTGATTTTTAAAGTGCTATCTCCATGAAAAGTTAGGCTTGAAGACCAGAGATGTATCTGGCTGCTTTGGCTTTTGACAATAAACATGAAAAGTAGTGGAATGTTATATTTAGAGTAAATAAACTTGAGTCTTAGTATGGATGGGTGGTAAAAGCACAAAAGCTGATGTACATTAGAAATAGTGAAATTGGTTCATTAAAAATAAAGAGGGACAACAGGCAGAATATTGCATTTTCTAGAATTACAATACACCTCTTTAAGTGGGTTTACAATCCAAAACAGAAATGGCAAAAAAATCCAAATGCAAATGCTGCACAATCAGATCAAATGGCACATATTTCATTACAGGCAAAAGAAATAGGTTGTTGCTTCTTTGCAGCACACTGAGATAAATCATTCATTGTGGTTCTAGCAGAAAATGAGGACAGAAGACGGCTGCCATAAGTGGCACTCCCTGATTTTAACAAGGTAGAACTGTTCAGCTGGAACAGTGAAATATTCAAGGTCTGGGAAGCACAGGACTGAGAAAGCATAGGTGATTTATAACTGACTTAGGACTCCACCTTACCATGTCTCTCAAAGCCATGAATTCACCCAAGACAGGAGAGGAACACCTGACTCTCAGCAGGTGCATGTCTCTCCCATCTTTTCCCCCAGGGAGGGCACCAAAGGTACATGACAATTGCAAGGAGGAACATGGATCCCTTTTAAACATAGTGCCATAGTCAGTCCACTTAGTTTTTATGGAGCCATTTTCAGCTTTACTAGGTGCACATCAGATCTGCAAAGACTTGCCTGTTCTTTGCAAGACTTCAGCACTCTCCACTGTTGCAGTGCCTGGATCTTACCTATTTACTACTGTGCCAGTCCAGCTTTTTATTCCTCCCAGAAATCATGCAAATGCTGAATATATGGCATCGAAAAAGATGATGCTGCCTAGTGGCTGGGGCTTTTGTCTTTCATGAGGGCCCAGCACATGAAAGAGCGCTGCAGGCAAAGAAACTCCCCGGAAGCCCAGCACAGAAAGTCCTCCTACCCATGGCAACCAACACACATGCAGGGTGAGAAAGGCTTGCTAACAAAACGCTGTTATGCCTAGCAGGGACTATTTTTCAATAAGTAGATCTTTCTTAGAGGGCTCTATGACCTGCTGGCAGTGGGAGGAGAGGTACACCAAGAAAGCAGCATGCCATGGCTTCACTTGGGCCCTACAGTGCTCTAGAAGAACAGTTATCATTGAAGACAGTAGAACATGTTCAAGAAATGCTTTAAGATAAGCATGGTCAAACTAGCCCTTTAGGAGGCAGCTGGTCTTGTCAGACTAGAAAGCCATGTTACAACAATCAATTTCTGTTTGAGTTGTACACTTGTATGCTGCAGGGCTGGTACTTACCCCTGAACCTGTGGAACAAGATTATAGCCGACAAAACTAGAATCAAGAGACAATCTGACATATACTGCGATACATCTGGCACAGAAATTCTAGAAAACAACATTAAAATAAAAACTCTGATAAGGCTGGAAATTCTCAGTTTTTAATGTATAAAAGCCAGTCCTTAGTTGTAGGGATTTAGGAAGGTTGTATCATAATTTCTGACTCCAGGACTTCTTTTTCTGAGGCAGGCAGCTCTGCCTATTATCAGCCCCACATTGTCACTCTGCTGCCAGCCAGTCTTGCTCAGCAAGCATAGAAAGATATCTACTCAGTGATCTAGCTAAGTGAGTAGTTCTATGCTCCTTTGCCTCCTCCCCAAAAGTGGATTTGTGACTATTTAAAATGGAAATACTGCTTTCCAGCATGAGAACTCCACTTGCTGTTGGGGATCTTATGCAAAAGAAAAAATAATATATATTAATATATGTAAAACTGAAAGAAGAAAACCTTTGAGAAATTCCTGTAGCTAGCTGGGGAACAACTTGTGAGAAAATTATTATACAGTGGTTACTGAATTATCTTTTCCAGAGTGGCAGCAGCTAAATTATCAATATACAGCAAGTGATAGTCTTGATTACAGTAAATCCTAAAGGCAATAATACCTCTTAAATGGAAGAACCTACTGCATTGTTATTTGCAGAATCAAACAATTTTATGTCAAGCCTTTGATTTCTGCATGCTTATTTTGGACTTTAAAGGTTATATAATGCATTAAAACCTGAGCCCCACAAAGCTTATCTACCTTGGAAAGTGAAGAGTTTAAACTGTGATGGCTAAACTGTGATTAAGCGACATTAAAATTGATATAGAAAGTCCTGTGCTGTCAGCAACAACTTACAGTTCTAGGCTGATACTGGGGACACAGTAAGGTCTTGATGCAGCTTCAGTTTTCGTGAATCCAGAAGAATGAGGCAGTCTTAACCAGGAGGAGAAAAAGCAGCTGGAAAATCTACTCCAAACTCAAGAGCCAAAACATGTCTTTACTGTGACTTTATTTGTCAACAAAAATATCATTTAATCTGTCTCAACCATTACAGCTGAACTCTTACTATTTAAGGGGTTATATTGCTCCAATCTATCTACTGTGTTCTGTTACAACAAATTTTAAAACAGGTGATCTCAAGGCTGTGATGGGCTGCTCTTACTCATTTTATGACACAACATCAAACTTATTGATGTCAGCAGAAACTATCATAGTTCCCCTGCAGTTTTATTTTTGTAGGATTTTTGAGTAAGAAAGATTTCTAGTAAGTCATAGTTTGCAGCTCAGGTTGGGCTGGGTATTGGTTGGTGGGTATTGAGCAGATGTATTCTCTTCCCTTGTTATTTCCCTTATCATTATTATTATTGGTGGTAGCAGCAGTAGTTTGTGTTATACCTTAGTTACTGGACTGTTCTTATCTCATCCCGTGGGCATTACATTCTTTTGATTCTCCTCTCCATCCCTCTGGGAGCAGGAGGAGGAAGAAGAGGGGGAATGAGCGAGTAGCTATGTGGTTCTGAATTATCGGCTAGGCTTAAACCACAACAGCAAACCTGTGTAAGAGAAAAAAATAACCTAGATTTTTTTTTATCTACCACTTTTCTATTCCTTATCACTTTTCAAAGATATTTTTTAAAGTTCTTAATTTTAAAGATAGGATATTCAGATGGAAGCTAATTCATTATAATTGCTCCTCTGATTTTCTATGATATGAGAGCGCCTAACTGCAAATTCCACTTCCAGATTACAGTTCTTCCCCTAGCTGAATACAGCTTTCTGAGAATGAGCTTACTTTTTGAGAAATAAATCTGAAGGACTCAAATTTAGACATCTGCGTGACCAAGGAGTATCATATTAACTCATGTCTGAAAGCTCATCTGTGCAAGGAAACTAAGAACAAACTGGAGTTCAGAGACCCCAGGTGACACAAAAGGCAAAGGGGCCTGACTCTTTAAGGGAAGGCACTGGATTAGATTCTACCTGTCAGAATGAAAGTAAAGAAGATGCCTGGTTTCCTTGATTCCTCAAACCTCCACAGATCAAGAGGGGTCTATCGACATTTAAGGGATGCAATACATTTTCCCTGAGGATCACCAATTAACTTATGCAGACACCTGTCATTACTTAATAATGTTTCTGTCTTGTATTTAAAATATATTGACATCCAGTATTTTCTCAGGGTGCAGCATAACCCAGAACTCACTTATCTCTGCCTTTCATCTACAAAATCAGTTTGACATTAGGAAGGGATAGGTGAGTGCACACAACCCATCCCAGTCTTTTTTTGCTAGGATATCCTTTGAAATCTTGTCATTATTATGGCTGGAAAAAATGAAAAGAATCAACAGCTTATTTCTTAATATAGATATGCAAGAGACAATCATCTTACTCAACACGAAATGGCTAAAAGTCAGGCTTCTATGCTAAGCTTGTTATTTTAAAGAAATCCAATGCCTCTCACATACAACCCACTTTATCATATCAGAGGGAGCTTAAGCTGTCACTTAAACACTTGCCCACAGATGGATAAATGAATCCTTCCCCGGGATTCCCATTTTGCATATTCTAGCCTTCACTTTACTGTCACAGTTGCAACCACAAAGCAGTAGTATCAGTCCTCTATTTGCAACTGATGCATTTTAGCTCCCAAACAGAAACATTACCTGAGTTTCAACCGAAGAAGCTTTCCATTACTCTTTTGCACAGGAGGAGATGCTGCTTTCTTCCAAGAGTAGAATTATGAAGAATTTTTAATGCCAATAGCGTGACCTTCATTATTTTGAGAGAAATAAATATGAAAGCAAAAAATGTGCCATGTTCACTACTAATCAAAGCCACCCTGAACATTTTATAGTGCTTGTTACTGAAGTGAGAGACAGAACTACGTCATAGCATCATAGAATGCTTTGATTTAGAAGCAATCTTAAAGGTCATCCACTTTTAACACCTCTGTCATAGGCAAAGACAACTTCCATTAGTCCAGGCTGCTCTAAGAACCCTCTAACCTGGCCCTAAACACTGCCAGGGGTGGGGCAGATACAGCTTCTCTAGACAACCTGTGCCAGCATCTCACCACCCTCAGAGTGGTTATCTAAACCTGCCCTCTTTATGTGTAAAGCCATTCCCCCTTGTCCTGTCACAACAAGCCCTTGTAAAAAGCCCCTCTCCAGACTTCGTGTAGACCCCCTTTATGCACTGGAAGGCTATTACAAACTCTCCTTAAGCCTTCTCTTCTCCAGGCTGAATAACCCCGACTCTTTCAGTCTGTGTTCATGGGAGAGGTGCTCCAGCCCTCTGATCATCTTTGCAGCCCTCCTCTGGACTTGCTTGAGCAGGTCCACATCCCTCTTGTGTTAGAGGCCCCAGGGCTGGACACAGTACTGCAGGTAGGCCCTCACGAGAATGGAGGAGAGTGGGAGAATAACTTCCCTTGACCTGTTGGATATGCTTTTCTTAATGCAGCCCAGCATATAGTTAGCTTTCTGGGCTCTTAGCACACACTGTTGGGTCATATTGAGCTTCTCATCAACCAAAACCCCAAGTCTTTCTTCCCAGGGCTGCTCTCAGCCATTCACTGTTTGTTGTGCAGCTGTGCCTGAGATTGCCGCAATCCATGTGCAGGACCTTGCACTTGGCCTTGCTGTACTTCATGAGGTTGGCATTGGTCACCTCTTGAGCCTGTCAGTGTCCCTCTGTATCCCAACCCTTCCCTCCAGCATATTAACCAAGCCACACAGTTCAGTGCCATTGGCAAACTTGCTGAGGGTGCACTCAATTCCACTGCCCATGTTGCTGACAAAGACGTTGAACGGTTCCTTTCCCAATACCAACACCTGAAGAACACCACTGATCTTCACTTGAACATTGAGCTGTCAGTCAATTATATCAGCTATCTTCATGACTGAGCACAACAGTAACCCTAGGTTATAGCAAGTGACAAAAAGAAGCATCTTTGTAGCAGGTTTTTTTGTTTCACCTAACCTTTTTTTACAGCATAGGAATGAAAGTGGCCCAAAACATGTGCAGAACAGGTAGCAGAAGACTTATGAATGAGTCTGAATGAACCCCTCACACTTAAGACACAAATCTGATTATAAAACTAAATCTGTGTTTGATTCAATAGCCTGTCTTACACCCTGGATTTCCTTGCTGTCCCAGAGATTAGGTTACACCTATTGCAGCAGACTATTTGGAGATAGTTGTTCTTCCACCTCCAAAAGCCAAGTGGTAAGTCTCCAGAGTTACTCCAGTAAGTTTAGCAACACAGGGAGGCAGAGATAGAACTGCACTGTGGTTCAGTTTTCATGCACAAAGGCATTAAGACATGCACTAATAGAAAACCTGCTACACAATTCCATGTTAAAAAAGCTAACAGAAGGCAATTAAGAGGAGGAATTCCTGGAGAATTAGAAACAATGAGAAGTAAACCACAAAAAGTTTGGCATAATGGCTCAATTCATGACGTTTATAAAGCCCTCTGTGCACACAAAGCCCAGCTGTAATCTTTGGTTCAAACTGAACAGAAACTCTTTACAGTTTTCAAACCTGCATGTGCAGATGAGTAGACAGAAAACTAGGGACAATAGCAGCATTCATGGAGTAACCAGGGACTGGTTAAGGCATCTCGCTGTTGCTTCAGTTTAGACATCACTTGTGGTTTGTGCCTCACTTAGTGCTCCCATCGTGTATGAGAACCCCTTTATGTAAGGCTGGAAGTCAAAAGCTTTGTGTTTCCCAAAGATGGAAGACAAGATGGGCTATGTGCTAGGACAGCTCCTCCCTGTGATAGCTGCAGTGGTGGACAAGCCTGGAGAGCTGCCTGCCACCTGTGTGCCAAAGGCCCTGGTGGTGGTGGCACCAGTCAGAAGGTGCACTTAGAGGTCAGCTCAGACATTGCACCTGGATATACTTCCTTATCTTCTAGTGTCCTTGGTCCTCACTCACTGCAAGAGTCTTTTGTAAGGGACAGGTGTGTTCACCTTGGCTCCTTTGTGTTCACCATCAAATGAGGATGAGGGAAACATTTTTTCCCAGTCTTTCAGACAGAAGATACACTGTTGAAGCCACCTCTATTCCTAGTTTCCTTGCATGCATGGAGAATTTAAGTCCCTCAACACAAGTCCAAGGCACATGGGAGGGACTTAACGACCATTTGACAATGCAGCTGATAGAAATTACCCTTATCCTACAAGCACAGGAGTGTTTCATCCTGACTAGACTAGAAAGAAGTGCAGCAGAAGGGCCAGGAGATGTCCTTGGATGGAAAAGAAGTTGCTGAGAAAACTCAGAGGGGAAAAAGATGCTTAAAAAAAGTGAAAGCAAGGACAGGTGCCCTGGGAAGAATACAAGGATATTGTCCGGGAAGCTAGGGAACAGGTGAGGAAAGCTAAGGCCCACATAGAATTAAACTTGGCTACAAATGTTAAGGATAGCAGGAAGGGATTCTATAGGTACACTGCAAATAAAAGACAGGCTAGGGACAACGTGGGCCCTCTTCAGAAGCCATCAG
>JASSUY010038944.1:0-10372 GCA_032466535.1 Forpus xanthops
AGGAGCCTTCTCTTCTCCATGCTGACCCAGCCCAGCTCTCTCAGCCTGGCTCCAGAGCAGAGCTGCTCCAGCCCTCGTAGCATCTCCGTGGCCTCCTCTGGGCTCGCTCCAGCAGCTCCAGGTCCTTATCGCTGCACCCGCTGGGTCTCTCCCTGCTCCCCGGGCCCACGGACACCGCTGGCTCCACACTCGGCGCGCGGCTCGCACCCGAGCGAGCTCCGCTCCCGGTCTCTGGCACCCTCTGCTGACAACCGCGGCCGGCCCGGCTAGGCCCTGCAGGCCCGGCCCGCGCCCGGAGCGGTCCCGGAGCTTCTGAGCCCCTGTTCCTCTGAAGGACATTTCAGCACTGCACATTCCTGCTCCCATTTGGTGTTCCTTTAAAATTATGCCACCCACAGCGGCCCTTTACCTCTGGGTTTGCAGAGCGCACTGCCTGAGGAAAGCCAGTCTGCCCTCCTCTGCTGTCACCTAAAGCCTTCTGTTAATTACCAAGCTTTATCCACCTGAATGTGCCTCAGCACCTCACATGCAGCATCTGTCCTCTCCCTTCTTTCCAAGACCACAATTCCAACACTAATTTGGAGCAGAATCCAAAGAAGAATGTTCCTGTCCTTGGCCAGGGATACCTGAGGGCATTGTTCCTGCAAGGGAATTAGCTGAACCCTTCCAGCCCCACACTCCTGATGCAGGATTCTTCCCTGTGAGGGTGCTGAGGCGCTGGCCCAGGGTGCCCAGAGAAGCTGTGGCTGCCCCATCCCTGGCAGTGTTCAAGGCCAGGTTGGACACAGGGGCTTGGAGCAAGCTGCTCTAGTGGAAGGTGTCCCTGCCACTGGTAGGGGTTGGAACTGGGTGAGCTTTAAGGTCCTTTCAACCCAAACCCATCTGCGATTCTGTGATGCCCTCATCAGCCTCCACACCCCACATCACATGGTATCAGCAGCACAGAGACCCTGCCACATCTCCAAGCTGGGCAGGAGGATCCGCGGGCAGAGGAGGAGCAGCTGCGTGGTCTGGCACGAGGGCTCTGTGCCACCAGAGCCACTTGGCACCAATGAAGAGATGTGATCCCACACACCTTTGTCATGTCCCCAGCACCAATCCTGCAACATGCCCAACACACGGTGACTCACTTAAAGGTACATGGAGACGTCTGACTGCAAGCAGTGACACCCAGACCCGCTGCAGACACCAGACACAAAGAAGTTTGCTTAACTGAACCACTGCAGGACACATCTTGACCCTGCTGTGTTGCACTGGAAGAGTCCTGTGGAATAATGAACACATGAACAGAGATTATTCTGTGCAAAGGCAACAGCAAAACAGAAACCTCATCTTCTGAGACGTGTTAACTTTAGAGATTGATTTCCAGCTTTGTTATTGCCTGCATTTTTCTGCTTCTTGTTTTTACTGTGCTTGTGTGAAGGAAAGGCGGGAGGAACAAACCCTGCTTGACAGTCAGCATGCACTGGGTAAGCCCAGAGACAGCTTACAGACTGTACAGATGTGTGCTGCTACTTTCTAAACGCTGTTTTGAAGACATGCAGGCTGTACTATGTCTACCAAAGGATCTCCACATCACTAGGAAGAATCCCAAAGGATCATCCCACCTCCAGAACAGCACCTTAAAGGAAAAAAATAAATAAACAAAGGATTTCAACTAGAATCAAAGTGTAAAAAAAAAGCTCTCAGCAAACAGAAAAGCAGATTCACAAATGCAGCTCCAAATGGTGGCCACTACTGAAAACCACTCTAATACTAAAAAAAAAACGTTAAAAATCCAGGGATCTAACTAATGAAGATGACTGTAATAGTAACATAACAGTAAATCCTTCTCACTAGGACATACAGCATAATTAATGCAAATGCTGACAGTTCAGGACCTCTTGAGCTCTCCCTCAAATGTAAAAAGGAGCTACTTTGTTTTCTCTTTTCCAACCCTAGGACAGCCCTGCGTTACCACTGCAAGCACACTACCACTGAAGATTCAATATAAGACTTCATGACTTCCCAAAACAGAGCCTCGCCTGTTTCCTTTTGACTTGTCAGGCACTTTGGCTACTTCCCAGTGTTTCAATATCAAGTTTAGGCACCAGGCTTAAGCAATGAACTTGGCGCTAACAACATCTGTCCAGTGCTCTGTGACAGAGGGTGTTTGAACATCCTCCTGGCCTGCTGAGGAAGCTTTATTATCTTGCATAAACCCATTCATTGTCTTTTCTTAAACTGCATTGAGCATCCTCCAGAGTCAGACCCTTCCAGCAAACACAGCTGTGGCAGCTGAAGACGCAGTCCTCGCCAGCTGTTTATCCCACCTTGCTCCACAGCTGGCTGGAGCTCTGCATGCCCGATGCTTTGGCTCTCTATTCTGGCATGTTCCTGTGAAGTATCTGCCAAACTGCTGGGTTCTGAGCTAGAGATACAAGGACACATAGATCATAGATTCCTCCTGCAGCACTAACAAACAGTGGGGGACAGGCATCTCCTAAATTACTGCAGCTGTTTGGCCAGCAGACGTGAGTCAGAGCACTTACACACAGATCAGCAACGCATGTAGGAACACGATCTGAACTCTCACCTCCTGCCCAAATCTTCACTTTGGGGGCTGCTCCTCAAGGATCACCAAGGCTCTCTCTGGCCACATCTATACTACAAAGCTTTGGAAGTACAGTTGTGCTGGTAGAAGTGCAGTAAAAACAACCATTTCCTGACCAAGAAAGCTCACAGACAAAACAGACACAGCTTTAAGGATCATAGAATCACACACTCACTGGGGTTGGAAGCGACCTTCAAAGCTCAGCTAGGTCCAACCCCCATACAATGAGCAGGAGCATCTTCAACTAGATCATCATGGCATTTACAGGAAGAGGGATGGAGGGAAGTTTGACAAAACCACCTTATTTTTCCTCTTTAAAGTGTTGAAGCTTTTCCTTCTACTGAGGCTCTGCCTGAATAGCTCTGGCTATAGACACAGCACTGAACAAAAAGCTTTTACAGGATGGATGAGTAATTTTAGCAATCCAGTACATACTCTCCATCTTGATCTGCCTCCTTTGCTAATCTCCCTTCTTAGTCACTCGAAGGAACTGAAACTCAGCTGTGTTGATTCCTCCTTGATTACTTTCACTCCAAATATAAATGCTACTAGAATCAAAGCCAAATAATCCAAGGATTTCTTCTCAAAACAATGTTTCCTCTGTTATCTCTGTTAGCAAATGCATCAGATCCCAGCTCTCTGCAGTTCCCCTTAATCCATCCTGGGCCAGAGTTACTAACAGGCTGCACACACCCGGAGCAGAGCCAGCAGCTCTGCAGCTTGCACAGGTTTTGGACAATGTTCACGTTTAGAGGTGAGCTCCAGCCTGCTCCCAAAGGCACGTATTACAGCTCGTACACAATTTCAGAGTTCAGAAGTTATTCACAAGCTATTGGCATTTAAATTTCCAGGTTATCTTCTCAGGTTTGACCTAGATTTCCTGCACCGTTTCTCCTCACCTGAGATCTGATACACGTCGTCAACAAGAAGCTACTTGTTTTAGTAAGTTTTGCTTCTCATCTCTTTTGTCTTTTACCCACATAGAATTGTTTAGGTTGGAAAAGACCTTTAAGATCATTGAGTCCAACTGTTAAGCCAACACTACCAAGGCCATTACTAAGCCGTGTCCCTAAAAGGCACATCTACAAGTCTTTTAAATCCCTCCAGGGATGGTGATTCCACCACTTCCCTGGGCAGCCTGTTCCAATACCTGACCACCCTTCTGGTGAAGACATTTTTCCTAATACGCAATCTCAACCTTCCCTAGAGCAACACTAGGCCACTTCCTCTTGTCCTATCACTTGTTAGATGGAAGAAGATACTGACACCCCCCATTGCCCATGAGCCCTACCTCCTTCAGAGAATATCCTCTGTTAAATCAAGCAACAGAAGGCAGTGAGGAAACAGAAATGCTGTATGACATTGAAGATGGAGAGGTAGGTGCTGCTGCAGAGATCAACTACCAACATCTGGTAATGCCTGAAAAGCTGGAGGAGACACTGGCTTTGCTCTGGATAAAGAGCCTGACTACTACTTGAAATATAAACTAAGGGATGACCAATCACTGGGCTGAGGTTTTGACCAGTAGATCTCTTCCTAATACAAGATCAAATATTAGAAGGCACTGGATCTTGCTCTGCCTACTTTATGAGAAGATCTTTATCCTGAACAATCTCACCTATTTGCACCTAAGGGACTGGCACCTCCATAGCAACCCTTCAATGTAAGTGCTCTGTTTCTTTCACTGTCATCACCAGGTGACAACAAAGGCCAATTAAAGCTGCTTAACAAAATCAAGCTTTTAGAGCATGAAGCCAGTAACTCCAGCATATTTTCCTTATACTCTTCCTTACCCTTGTACCCACAGCATGAAACACCTTTCTGCTGGATAATGTCAGATCCCACAAAGTCAGAAAGAAGTCGAGTTCACACTGTTTATCGCACACTGTGCAATGAATTTTGATCTCTTCCCAACCCACATCAGTGTTATCTACACCATGCTTGATAATAAATTGCTTCCAAAACTCCTTCGGGGAGAGTTCTTGCTCACCCTTTACCTCCTGAATAAGCTTAGAGAAGGTCTTCCTCAGAAAGCAGGCTTTGAATGCAGAGATTAAGCCATTGATGGGATCAACAAGGTCATCTCTGGTGGCATAAATAGCTTTCACATGGGACACTGGTTTGTAATCAAGTTTGTAGGAGACAGTACTATAAAAACCAAGGAGAGGTATGAAGCTGGGGTTCTGCTCTCCTCACAGCACTCTGCAAGGCTAGCACAGAGAAACTACTCCTGAACCTCCTGGCTGGTGAGCCAGGCTTTTCCATGACTAGATGAGTCTTCAACAACCTTTCCACTGCCCTTTGGAACAGAGTACCCACATTCAAAGGCTCAGATTAATTTTCAGAGTGTTTTGAGCAGTGATACGCACAGCCACTGTGAAACTACCTCCCCAGATCAGAAGATGTCAATAGCTACAGAAGTCTCTGCCCTTATCTTCAGAAGAAGTTGGGGGAATGGTACATAAGCCAGTTTTTGGTCTCTTACACATCCATAAGCAGAATTATTAACCTGAAAGGCATGTGTTTTTCTCAGTTTGATTTATTAGTTGCAGTTACAGTTGCAATAATCATGGTCTAATTTTACAGAAAGTACTATACTTTATGCATAGTTTTAACCACCTTCTGAAAGACTTCAAGTAATGATGAATCGACCCATAAAATAATACAAATGTTAGAACCAACATATTATTCTCCTTTAGGCATGGGCAGGAATATCTGATTTATATCTGCCAAATGATCTGGCACCTGAACAACTGGCAATGAATTCAAAGTGAAACAGCAAATCTGTGGGCAACCACTGGAAAGATTGGGATTCTTTCCTTTTCATTTCAACATGAAGCACCATGTCTGCTCTGGGATGATCCAGTTTAATTCACTTGTTCACAAGTTAGCTACATCAAGATAGTGGGCATCTGTACTGCATTGCCACAATGCCATGAAGTATCTCTCCTAAAGCATTATGCATGTGCAGGTCCACACTTGATCAAAGTAATCACTGGAAAGAGATCTCCCGCTGCACTGTTCTCCACTCTGTGAGTATGCAGATGCCTGCACTCTCTGCATACAATCCCAGCCTGGTTTGGGCTGAAAGGACCTCAGGGATCATCCAGTCCCAAACCCTGTTGCAGGGACACCTTTCACTAGAGCAGCTTGCTCCAAGCCCCTCTGTCCAACCTGGCCTTAAACCCTGCCAGGGATGGGGCAGCCACAGCTTCTCTGGGCACCCTCACAGGGAAAAGCTTCTGCCAAAGAGCTCATCTCAGTCTCCCCTCTGGCAGGTTAAAGCCATTCCCCCTGGCCGTTCCCTATAGGCCCTTGGCCAAAGCCCTGCTCCAGATCAGCTCCTTAGGTTCCTTCTTAAACCCCAAAGAAGCTGCATGCTGCACAGAACAGCACTGTGCATTGTCCAGCAGACACATGAGAACAGAACTGTCAAGTGCTCTGGGTGACAGCCACCGCAGAAGGGCTCTGCTGCCTCCCCTCTGGTTGCATCCCATCTCCTTCATTGGCCACACATTCTTTCGCAAGTTTTTAAAACTGTCTTCAAAGTTGGTAAGAATGGTCTTAAATATTAGCTCTTCCTCCACTCCCTGCCTCAGGGACCCTCCACCCTGGGAGGCCAGGCACTGACGTGATTTAACTATTTATTCTGGCTTTGTTTTCCCTACATGATCTCAAGAAACGTTCATTAGCTCCAAAAAAAAGTCCCCTCACTCCCGTTCTCAGTGACAGACTTCTCAGCCTCCCTGAAGATACCAATACCTGGACTTCAAGGTCAGGTTTTACAGCAAATAAAGGAGGGAAGACACAGGTAGCTCTGCGGCTGCCATCAGTGCCTCAGAAACACTGGAGTCCAAAACAGACAACAAGTCAGGCACTAAAACAGCTTGCTCCAGCTTTCAGTGCTGCTGTCAAAGTGCTACAGGGAGCTAGAAATGCACATGAATTCTCACTGCTCACGCCTCTGAACCTGGGTGGCTGAGCAGTGTCTCTTGTGTCTAATTTCCATGCAATAGGTGCAGCACTGAGCAAGGCAGAAAGCCCTAAACGCAGCTCTCCCACAGGGTGAGACCACAGAAAACAGGCTTAAGAAAGTGTCTTACTAAACAAGAAAGGTGGCAACACTGCTGCCTGTGCTGTCCTGTGTGTTCCCTCTTGTTTGAGGTACCTCTGGATTCAGTGATGAACTGACTGCATCCCTTGCGGAAGTACACTCTGCTTTCTTAAGCTGGGTTGGCCTGTGGCTGTGGCAGCCCCTCTTCAAGGACTCCTGCCAGGCTAAGGATGGAAAATAGGGTGCATAAAAGCTGATTTTAAACTCATTATTAGAGAGGCAATTTCTCACAGCCTAATGGCGGTAAAGGAAAACCTTACTTGGTGGTTAAGGAAGCCACTAAAATTTTCTAACAGGTCTGGATGGACACAATGCACTTTAGGAAGAACTCCAGCATTTCCCATTCCATGCAGGTAAGGCTGGCTGCACAAGCACTCCTCAGAATGCCTCTCAGCTTCAACTACAGCCTTCCAGGACACACAAAGGAAATCAGAGCAGACATGCTGAAAATGGAAAATTGCAACCTCCTGAAAAGCATTAATCACTTCAAATGCTCAAACAATGCCCTTTGTCAAAGCTGAGGGTGGTGGAGCTGGCACAGCTCCTACTGATGAGAAACTTGATCTTTGCTGCTATGCAAGCACGAAGTGGCATCCTGTGCTGATGAGATACTAGACCTGAATTTCTTTCAAGGTATTTTTGCCACCTCCTTTAGCCCAAGTTTGTGGAAAACGGGAAGACAGAAACAGCAGAAACAGCTTGAGCCAACAGTGACCTGAACCAGGGACATCACGTGGGTGCAGCAGGAGGAAGGCAGCTTGGCATTTGCTGGGAGGAAGAGCATCTTTTAGAACATGGTGCATCCCTCTAGGAAGCTAGAGTGGAAATTCAGCAAGTGGGGCACTAACATGGGGCTCCATAAACTTCCATGAGACCCACAAGAAGTGGGGGTCAGTTGTAAAGGCTTCACTGTCCTGTGAGTCTCCTGCACATGGCATCAAGCCCTGCACTTGTGGGTAAGGAAGAATGAGCAGCAGGAGGCCCCAAGAGGCACACTGTGCCCAGGTAAGATCCCCGAAACACCGGGCTGTGGGGTCAGAAGTAGATGATATTTAAGGTGACTTACAACCCAAACCATCCTGTGATTCTGACTGTACATTTATACTCATCCTAAGAAAGGCAGCACCAGTTCATTTTCTGGAGGGCTGAGCAAACCCACAGACCAGCTGTTTTAAGAAAGGAGCACTGAGCCAATAAACACCAGTACCTAAGATGGAGTTCTTCCTGAGCTACGCTTAAACCAGTATGTGCAGCTTTAGCACCATTCCCCCACTTTCTGGGATGCTGGCTGCATTGTCTGCCCTGCCTGGATGAGGAAGGACGCTGACACATGGCTCAGCCTTCCCACTTTGTCACATTCAGCAAACAAAAAAGAAGCTTGCAAAGGCAAGATCGATAACTGGAAGACACAGTGGCAGTTTGTCCCCAACGCTGGACAGTTAATCCTGATGCACAGTCCCCCTGGGACTTGATGCTTGATACCAACCATCTCTGGCTGTGATCAATGTCTAAGGACACACACTGACAGATTGGAAGTGTTTGTTCTGTGGTCACAAAACACTACAAAGAATGAAAAGCCTCCATGAAAAAACATACCAGGAGTCTCAAAACCTAGAAGTTACACCAGACACTAAAAGAATAAGTGCTGGCTTAGGAGTACAATACAGCAACAGACCAGGTTCAGGTAGATTCCATAAAAACAAGCTGCATTTGCTACAACATTATTTCTTCTTGCACAGAATGTACCATGTGTAATTATTGATCAGTATTAGCTTACAAAGGCAGATGCCAATTTAAAACCAGCAGGATGCTAAAGGTGTATTATTGCATGACTGAGACCCAACACTGAACTGAATATTGACTTTATCTCTGTATATTCCTTGCTATAGAATAGAATTGATGCTAACATCAGCAGTTCAAAATATTACTTAAATTCCCTCTCTGGTCATTAATTCTGTATTTCAAACTGGATTTTAGGTCAAATTCCAAAGCAAGATGAAGCCAGTGTAATACTGTACTTACAGCTAACAAGCATTGGGAATTGTCCTGTTTCACACTCACCTTTGCATCACTAATAACCTCTTCATGCAGATTCTCATTCTGGTTTAGTTCAGCCTCTGTGGGAGGGAACTGAACCTGGCAACGCTTGTCAAAGATTAAAAATAAGAGAAGTAGGAGCAAGGGAAAAGCTATAAAGGTAAGAGGAGTGATGATACCAGAATACACACAGCAAAAATACACCCTTCAGAGCACAGTGTACCTTGCCTCACTCCTGAGTGATCAGAACTACTTCACAGACAGCTTAACTGTAATTTGGTTTCTCAGGTAACACAAACTCAATTTAAGGTGCTCCAAGTAACCAGCTCTGAGACTTGGACCACAGCTCTGGAGACCTCCAGTGCTCCCCAGAAAAGGCACTGGCATGGCGGACGTGCCTGCTGTACTAAAAAGCAGATGCCTTCAGAGCTCTGTGTGTTCAGTCATCTCTTTATCAAACCCTTAACTAATTAAACAATCCTCTTGTCAAAGAGGACACGCATTGTCTGGGTGACCGATGCCCTGTAAACATAATGGGATAATCTGCCTTTCTCCTTTTTCTCTCCCTCCATTCTCCCAACCAGCTGGGGGATGCGCTGCCTGCTCCCCGGGAAGCCTCCGCTCAGCTGTCATTCTTCCCTGCAAGCAGCATCCGAAGCCAAGCTTAAGACAATAATGCCTCAGATCCTCCAACAATCAACCTGATACTGAGCCATTAAAGGCTCCCCAGGCCTCTGAGGGGCCGAGCAAACAATTAAGAGGGAAAAAGAAGCAATTCCTGGAGAGAATTGACAATTAAAACTCTCCTGACCTACAAACGGCTGAAGATGCTAAAATGAAAGCGCTTCCAGTGCCCTCTTTTGACTTCAGCGCCAAAGAAAGGGCATGCAAAAGATAAAGCTTTGGTCAGATGGCATCAGGCTTGCTCTTACATCTGCACAGGGAATGTAGCAAAAGCTGGGAATCAACTGCTGAAAACTCACAGTCACACATCAGAGGTGATCTCCAGCCCCGAGGGACCAGCTCATTTCAGGGTAATGCAGGGTGGGGGCATGCCACACTTAGCAGGAATTAGAGAGGACAGCTGTTCTCACCTACAAAACAAGGACAGGGTTTCTGAAGGTTCAGAACCTGAAGGTTTTCCCTCATGTCCCCTTGTTGTATGTCTGACATGGGGGGAGGCCCCTTAGCACAATGCATCACACAGAGCTGCACGGACCCGCTGCCCCAGAAACACAGTCATGACAAACACCATTACCTGTCACAGCTTTCCTTCCTGACAGTTCCCATTTTCCTCCTTATGCCACCAGCAGCAATCTAGATGTCTCTTCTACAGGAAATCCAGAGTACCCAGGATATAAAGCCGCAAATTCAAATGCAGCAGCCTGAAGCCAAAACCATAGAATCCCAGACTGGTTTGTGTTAGAAGTGACCTTAAAGTTCATCCAGTTCCAACCCCTGCACACAGTCAGGGACACCTTCCACTAGAGCAGCTTGCTCCAAGCCCCTGCCTCCAACCTGGCCATGAACACTGACAGTGATGGGGCAGATACAGCTTCTCTGGGCACCCTGTGCCAGCACCTCAGCACCCTCACAGGGAAGAGCTTCTGCCTAAGAGCTCATCTCAG
>JASSUY010038945.1:8516-19982 GCA_032466535.1 Forpus xanthops
TCATAGCAGCCTTCCAATATCTGAAGGGGGGCCTATAGGGATGCTGGGGAGGGTCTCTTCATGAGGGACTGTAGTGACAGGACAAGGGGTAACAGATTCAAACTTAAGGAGAGGAAGTTTAGATCAGATGTTAGGAAGAAATTCTTAACTGTGCAGGTGGTGAGGCACTGGAATGGGTTGCCCAGAGAAGTTATGAATGCTCCATCGCTGGTATTGCTCAAGGCCAAGTTGGACAAAGTCTTGGGTGGCATAGTTTAGTGTGAGATGTCCCTGCCCCTGGCAGGGGGTTTGGAACAAGATGATCTTAAGGTCCTTTCCAACCCTAACTACTCTATGATTCTATGATTCTATATGTGCTTTTTACCTTACTCAAATTTTGTTGAAGCATGATCCCTAATTCTCTTGGGAATTCTGGCTAATATAACTCATCAGACTTTACGTTACATTCATAGAAGTAGGATATGACCACCTATTCTGTTAAAATGGCAAAAATTACAATTCAAATCTTTGTGCTTTAATGTCAGACTTGAAAGAAGATACTCCCTGTTTTAAAATCACAGCAGGTCACTATGTTAAAAAAAAACATCAGTTTGAGACAGAAATCACACATAGTGACTTACACGGACCAATAATACCTGTTTTTATCTAACTTGGTTTATTTCAATATTTTCATCAGAAAGCATGCAGTACTTCTATAATAACTTGCGTATGATGTATTAAGTACTTTAAGTGCTCATTAAAATATCTTTTTAATCCCCAGTAAAAATCAGTTTTTCCTGTCCTGAATAAATCTTAATAAATATTTTGCAATCAAAATGTCCTCATTACTTGTGACAGTGACTCCTATTATCCTTAATTACTTTATGGATTTTTTTTTTTAAATCCTATAGTATATAATTTGAAAAATGCCCAGCTTTACAAAAATAGCTGTCACCATCTTTAATGCTATATGAAATTAATTTTAATTTAAGAAAAGTGATAATTTTTGCATTTTACAATGTAGGTATTTCATATTTCATCAGAAGTCTGAAGCATCACATCCCTTCTGATAAAAAGTATATGCCCTTGTATTTGACAGAATTATTCCAGAAGCATATTTCTAATATGACTTGAGAATGTAGCTGCAAGAAATAGTTTGATACCTGGGATTTGTATATAACTTGTATGTAATTACAGTTTTGTTCTTAGAATGAAAGTTAAGGAGTTCTGTGACTTGTTTTCTTTTATGTTTTCATATTCTGAGGGAATGAATTCCATAATTAGAAATTTTTAACGTCTTCCACAGGCAATTTAATTTGCACATTACTCATTATTTTAGGATAGTTACAGTAGCCTCTTAATTATGCAGCCCGTGGTGAAAGCATGAAGTTGACAACCGAAACACAGCATTTAAAAAAAGATCAATTCTGATATCAAATTATTCGGAAAGGAATATTAAAGATTTTGTATCTCTGAAAGCAGAAACTCAAAGGAAATATAATGGCAATGATGGTACATATATATATGTGTAACATTTTCATCATGATATTGCCTTCCTCCTATTTGCCTTGAGCAAGGCCATCACAGCAGCCACTCTGCTGATGTTTCATAACACAGCTGTTCCATTTATCAGTCTTAGAATCAAGATATCTAAAGGAGAGTGAGGACTGCCTGCATGTTCTCTTCTCAGATGAGCTACCCTCCAGAAAAACTGAATTTTCTTCCCTTCCTCTTTTCAATAGGCTGCATGCATCTCCCACTCCATGCTGTTATCTCTCATGAGATATTACAGGTTCCAGTACATCCAGTCCTAAGAGTAATGAATGTCAAGTCATGGATTGGAATAAAAAGGAGATGAGTCTGTACCAAAGAAGAGAAAAGAAAGAGGGTGCTGGAGAATAAGTAGAAAAGAAACGTGCAGTTCAAATATAGAGATAACATGGATAACCTCCAGAAGGTAAAAGGAGGTAAAGAGAAAACACACATAATAAAGGCAGCATTCATAAGGTAAAAAGTGAATGGACAAAAAGATAATTTTAATCCCTATTTATTATTGGAGCAAAGATTCATAACCCAGCATAACACACATAAAGGAAAATCTGTGTCCACTCTTAAACCAAGTTAATCCAATTTATAACAAATTTGCCTTTGCACATTTGTTATAACGGCAATGTATGTTAATATAGATAGTGTGTGCAGATTTTAAATGTAGATCTTCCAGGTGTGCTGTGAGTGTCCTTCATTTCAGCTATAATACTTTTAGCAGAGAAGAAGATAAGAATAAAAAAAAAATAAACAGCAGCTTTTTTCTTTGACTAAACTTAGGTATAAAATTGGTAACCTTGACAAAGGTAATTACAGGATTAGTTTGATGTCCTTTTATTTAAAACAGTTTTGTGGGTGGCAAATCAAGTAAAAAAGTTAAATTTTATAGTTTCTGAAAGATGAAGTTTCTTCGCTTATATATCTTTACTTAAACTACAAAAGACTACTTTCCCAGCTGCATTGTTATGCCTGTTGGATTAAATAAATTAGAATCAAAATGAAGCTTAGGAAAGTAGTGTTGCATTGTCAGTCATTTGAGCATGATTTACTTACTTTTTAAAATGCCTTTGTAGCATAACAAGAGTTCCGTATTGTTTGATTCAATAATACACAGAACTAATGGGATAAATCTTGTTCTGGGGTGCAATTCATTAAAAAATATGTTTTCTTTCTGCTAAGACTTTTTGTTTGTTTGTTTGTTTGTTTTTTAGAGATTTTATAAATTATACAGGTAAACCAGAAAAGAGTAATATTGTTTCCATGTGCAGCTCATTTTCTCTTGATTGCACCCTGAATCATTATATTTCAGTTGCTACTAGGATATCACTGAAAGTGCTCCTCTTTGCATATACAATAAGATGAAAAAACAGGCACTTAAGTCACTATACCTGTGAGCAGAAACGGGCTTACTTATATATACAGACATACATATATAGTTTGGGGGGAGGGTTAATTTTTTTTTTAATAAAATGCAAGTGAGTTCCTGAAATTGTTTAAGTCTGTGATACATTTCAGCAGATTTTGGTATTAAATCTAGTACTCTAACAAGCTCAGTTACGGTCCTCTCTGATTTCAATTCAGTCTAACACTCTCCTTTAAATCCTTCAGTATATTCCAGTTGCATAGACAGTGCAAGATGTCCCATTTGAACTTGCAATTTCATAGAATCATAGAATAGTTTGGGTTGAAATGGACCTTAAACTTCCTCTACTTCCAACCCCCCTGCCATGGGCTGGTACATCTCCCACTAGACCAGGTTGCTCCAAGCCCCATCCAGTCTGACCTTAAACACTTCTAAGAACAGAGCATCAACAACCTTCGGCAGCCTGTCCAATGCCTCACCACCCTCATAGTAAAGAACTTCTTTGTTAAATAAATCTAAATCTCCCCTCTTCAGCTGAAAGTCATTCCCCCTTGTCCTGTCACTACATGACCTTGTAAAAAATCCCTTTCCAGATTTCTTGTAGGCTCCCTTTAGGTAATCCTTCCTTTGCTTCATATACTTCCTTCAACATTTATTAAGAACCCTAGGCTAATTCAGGTAAAAATGAACCTCTGCCATTTCTAGTCCTATCTCCTGCTCAAGTCAGTCTCAGACCATATGTCATGCCAGTTTGGTCAGGGTTGTGTCCAACTGGGTCTAGAAAACCTCCCAGGGATAGAGAATGCACATCTGTGAGAAGCAAGCTCCATTGCTTGGCTGTCTTCAGCAACCTCCCTTTGCAGTTTATGCCCATCGTGTGCTGTTCTGTCACCATGAACCACTAGAGTGGCACATAGCTATGAGGTGCTCCTAAGTGACCCAAAAGCCACTTCTTCTCCAGTCTTCTCATGGTTTAAGCCCAGCCAGTAACACAGAACCATGTAGCCGCTTTCTCACTCCCCCCGCTTCCTCCCCCCAGCTCCTGGAGGGATGGGGCGTAGAGCTGAAAGAATTCAACTCTCACTGGTTGAGATAAGAACAGTCCAGTAACTAAGGTATAACACAAATCACCTCTGCTACCACCAATAATAATAATGATAAGGGAAATAACAAGGGAAGAGAATATAACTGCTCACCACCGATACCCAGCCTGACCTGAGCAGTGATCTAACCCTTCTGGGTAACTGCCCCTCATTTATATAGTGGGCATGACATGCTGTGGTATGGGATATCTTTTTGGTCAGTTTGAGTCAGGTGTCCTTTCTCTGCTTCCTCCCGGCTTCCCCTCTTCCCTGGCAGAGCATGAGACTCAGAAAGTCCTTGGTCAAAGTAAACATTTCTGGGCAGCAACTAAAAACATCAGTGTTATCAGTGCTATTCCCAGATGACAAGTCAAAACCACAGCACTGTACAAGCTACTAAGAAGGAAAAAAAAATGGCTGCTACTGCTGAACCCAGGACAAGGCTCAAAAAGTAACAGTCTCTCAGCTTCTCTTCACAGGGAGAGCTCTCCAGCCCCCTAAGCATCCTTGTGGTTCTTCACTGAACTGGCTGTAGTTTATCAGTTTGTCCTGTACTGAGAGAGCCAAAACCCAAAACTGGGGGACCCCACCACACAATTTAGGGTGCAACAGTGGGGGACATTAACTTCCCTTGATCAACTGGCTATTCTCCCATGCAGACCCAGATGCTGCTAGTTTGCTTTCCTGGCAGATCACACTGACAGTTCATGAGTTCAGTTTGCTGACTGCCAAGATCCAGGTCCTTTTTGTCACAGCTGTTCCCAAACCAGCCAGTCCCCAGTATCTTGCTTACGTGTTCCCAAGGCAGAAAAAAAAAAGTTTTACCAAAACACCCCTTACCAAGAAACACTCTAGTCGTATAGACAGAAGTCTTTGAAAACTTTGCCAGTTGAAAAGATGACAGTCACTTCTCATAGGAGATTTGGCTTTTCTGATACTTAGCTCATAGAGATTTGCTGTGCTACATGTGAAAAAATTCAGCACTGAAAGAACTTTATTTAGGTTATGGTCTGGGGCACAAACATGGCTTTATGGCTTTACAGGCACAAGAGACTCCTGCAGAACAAGTTGCATCCTGTGTGAAGCGTAGCAGCCTCATAGCTGGTGTAACTGGTGTGCATGGGTAATGGTTTTCAGCAAATCAACTGAACAGTGAGAACTGAAGCACTCATGAAGGCTAAAGGCATTCTTAATCCACAGTAACACGGATTTTTATTGAAAGATCTATTTTGGGTACCCCCAGATGACCTTCACTGCTGAGTTAGCACACCTTTGAGGTTTGCTTTTCTTCTGAATAGGGCTGCTTCAGAAGGATGCAGGATCTCAGCTACCTTTGTTGAAAACAATACCGAGTTTGTGTGCATCTCTTCTCTTTCCTGATATGCTAAATCTCACTCATTGGTTATTCAGGGACAGAAATCCTGGAGCCATGTTTGGCATTGGCAGACAGTTCCTTTCATACATATGCAGTGCTTTTTCCTCACTAGAGTATCCAAGGAGTCTCATTCAAAAGAAAAAAAGTGAACACCTTTCCTCTGGCTTTTTCCTCCTGCAAAGCTCTGTAATTCATATGACAAACCCAGGAATGCCATTTTTTACAGTGCATTAAAAGACCTTCCCATCAACTCAGACACCAGAGAAGTCCTTCAGCATTTCATTTAAGGTCAGCAAAAGGTTTTTTTTTCCAAATGGATGGCAGTGTTTCTGTGGTCACTAGAGTGAGAGGTCATTCATTTGTCCCCATACAATGGCTGATTGTGGCAGATGAATTCAGAGAGTTAAGCACTAATTACAGCAAGCAAGGTTTGGTTCTTTCCGCAGTCCCATGCACTGAATTCAGGCTGAATCTTTCCTGTCTCACAAGCAACTTAGCATCGTAGATGTACATGATCCTTATATTTTCCTTGCCCAGTGCAAGAGATGATCACTGAAAAAAGGCAACTGATGCAGGCTGAGGCCAGCCACTACAGCAGCCAGCACCACCAATTCTTTCTCTCAGCTTCGGTTTAACATTATTCTGCTAACAAATTTGAAATTAAAACTCTAGTCCTGTTGTCTCTGTATGCCTATAAAGCATGCCAAATTCCATTGCTGTCTTTCGTCCTTAGTCACTGTTTAGCTATAGATTTGTTTTACCTTTCTGATCTTTCTCTCAAGTCAATTCCTCCAGAACTCTTTATTCATTTGCTTCCACTTCATGGTCTTGCTCAGTTTTCAACAGCACCCCCTGAAGCCTTCATGTCCAGAAATATGTCCTCTCCTGAGACACTGAGAATTACTCTCTTTTTTTTTTTTTTAATTGCCTTTTCTTCTTTTATTCTTTATTTCTTATAATGCATCTTCAAAATAAGCCCTTTGCTACATTCTATTTTAAGGTTATGTATCTTAAAATGGAAACAGGCTTTACCTACAAAAAACACAGAAAGTAGTCCTGAGTGGAGTATATTTTTAGTTCTCTGTTAACCCTGAAAATTCTGGCAGCCTGTATTCTCTTCACTGTGGATGTGTCTTGGTTTAAGGCCCTCACACAGTTCTGCTCACTCACTCCCCCCTTTTTCTTCCCCAGTCCCCAGGGGGATGGGGAGGAGAATCAAAAGAATGAAACTCACACAGGTTGAGATAAGAACAGTTTAGTAACTAAAGTATAACATAAATCACTACTGCTACTACCAATAATAATATTGACAAGGCAAGTACAAGGAAAGAATACAACAGCTCACTAATTACCACCCAGCCTGACCAAGCAGGGTCCCCCATCACCTGATACCAAGTCTGACCATGTAGTGCACCTCCCATCACCTCATACCAAGTCCGACCATGCAGTACCTCCTGTCCCCACCCTTCCGCGTCTCTCCTTTCCGTTTCACATTCTGGGCATGATGTACTGCAGTATGGAATACCTCTTTGGTCAGTTTGGTCAGGTGCCCTGACTCTGCTTCCTCCTGACTTCCCCTCCTTCCTGGCAGAGCATGAAACTCAGAAAGTCCTTGGCCAGCCTGAACATTCTAAGCCATAACTATAAACACTGGTGCTATCAGCACTGTTCCTAAGCCAAAAACCAAAAACACAGTGCTGCACCAACTACTACTTAAAGGAGAAAGATGACTGCTGCTGCTGAACCCATGACATTAGTTAAGAAAGTATTGTTAAACCATCTTTTTTGTGAGCTGATTAGATATGCATCATAACCAGTTAAATAAAAGCCTAACTTAAGAAAAAAAGACTAAGAGAAATAGCAAAAGAGATCAGTTCTAGGGAAAAAAAAAATAAGAACAGAGGGATCAGACTAAATTGACAAAATAGAAAAGAAGCAAAAAAATTAAAAAAAAATCTTAGATATAGTGAATGCTATTTCAGCTAGATCTATGTGGAAGTTATTTGATCTTTTTAAAGTAACAAAGAAGAACTTGTGATTGAAATGGGTTTCTCAACTTTTCTGATGAACAATGTGGACTGACTGTCAATCAGCTTAACAATGCTGGTAGAGAAACTATCTGATGTTGAAGCAGCAGATTTGTTTTATAAAAAAACTAGACGTTCATTTTAGTCACAAATTAATTTTTTTTTTTTATAATTACTCGCTTTTGTATGTCAGCTGAATGCATAGGAAGCAAAAGGAGACAAAATGTTATACAGTTGTAAAGCATTTGTTCTTAACAAAGATAATTATGTAGTGTAGTGTACCTTTTTGTAATACAGCAGTAGGAAGTCTTATTCATTTTTTTAGTGATATTTAGACCATTACTGGATTTTACAGAGACTCTTATTGGTATTTTTATGCCTGTGTGCACCAAGCAAAAAATCATCAATAACCACCACTTGAACATGGAAGGGCTTTCAGTTCTCAAGAGACTAGTCTCATTCTAGAAAGTATGCTGCAGCCTCATTTCCATCAAAAGAATTTACATAACGTCAAGATCAAAACCAAATAGTTTTCTTGTATGAAGCTGGAGAAAGTGTAAAAAGGCTTACAAGACTCACAAAGATCTTTCCTAAAGAGAGGCTTTCCCAGCAGACAAATAGGGACCTCATCATTTGGAGCCAAAGTAGCCATGCTGCTTATATATACGAGTTAGAAAATAAGGGAGATAAGTCTATACTAACCTAGATAGATGTATCTTGAAATTCCTATCTGTCTCTGCTGCTAATCATCATGTATCTATTCTTGTGTCCATGGCCATTCAGATACTTTGTCTGTGCTCAGTGCTAAGTTTATAAGTAATTTTGCTGAGTTTAAGTGAAAACATTCAGAAGGTTCAAATGGAAAAAAATAAAGACTTCCAAGTATAAATTCCAGGTATCAACCAAGCTTCACAGGCAACTTCTTCTATTTTAAAGATGAATGTTTTAAGGTAATGTAACTATGATGCCTCCTCCTCAACACAGAGCAAATTTACTTATTTCTTCAATGGTCTCTGGGTCAATCAATACATTTACTGAGTAGTTACAGTCTAGCACACTGGCAGAAGACCTGTAGCATGCTCTTTCTGAGGTGAATGTTACAAACACAACGCTCTGTGTTCCCAAGATGTGCAATATACAAGCCTTTCAGGCTTTGGTTTTGAAATAACATCTTGTCTTTTATATTCTTGGCTGACAACAGGGGAAAAAAAAAAATTACTTCACCAACTTCATTCTACAGTGAGTTACTGCTTTTTGACTTAGACAATCTTCTGCTGCTACTTGTTCCAACTGAGTACTGTACTCTAGTCATGTGTCCTTTACATCATAGGAAGTAAAGATCAGTCAACAACCACCTTGGTAGCTAAGTTCAGGTGCTGGACTGGTTTACGCATAAAAGGTGCAAATCTCTCTTGTAGGCTTCTAGACATGTCATTCATGCAAGGGAGCATGGACACCTGGCTCCTATTGCAAACCCTTCTCCCAGATTCTCCACTTGTTAGTAGCACAGTGCACTTTTTACTGCAAGCATTACTCTTGGTTCTGAGTATGTAACTTTTAGGTTTTACAGCATTAAGCTGTAGTTGCCTGAACCCTTTTCTAGTTCTTAAGACAAGTGACACTGAGCGCTGTATTTTTCCATTCTCCAGTTTTCCTTTTCACTAGAAAAAAATAATTGCAAAAATCATCATGAGAATTGGTTTATAATCAACCTATTACAGAAAGAAAAATCATAATTCTATTGAGGAAAAAAAAAAAAAAAACCAGAAAAAAAGTGGTCACAGTGGCCTGAAGAAATTTCTAGAAGATGCGTAAGAGTTCAGAGCAGAGGAAATTACATTTGACTCCTGTGCAGAGTTTATTTCAAAAAGCGTTTAAGATATCACCTAGGAGACAAATGTTTAAAGTGAAGAGAAGGGAGTAGTTGTAAGATGGAAAGTTGATTTGTGAAATGTAATCTGGGATGGAAACATTCAGTTTGGAGAAGATTGTAGTATGCTGAAGGAATTTTTAGGGCAATTTTGCATTTAGATAATGTATTTGTGGCTCGACAGATAAAACTGATGGAAAAATGAGTAAGGGAATTATTTAAATCAGGAATGATGCAATTATCAAGACATAATTCATAGAAGTAGCACCCATGGGATTAGTTATATGTGTCTTTTAAACTCTACTTGTTGAGTATAAATTCATCTCATAAAGCTCCTTCCTTACCTGACCACAAAGACAGCATATCCTTCAGGGAAAGCCTCTTCATTGAAAACAGCAAGGTGAGAGAAGCTTCACTGTTATGACCACACTGCTGAACTGAAAAGAGGTGATGCTGAGGTGTCCTCGCAAGTTCGAACACCACAGAGGCTATGTGCAAAGTTAGTTTATTGCTCAAAAAGCACTAAGCTAATAACTAATGCAAATAGAATTCAAGAATTTGGATCATTTCAGGGATTCAGCAAACACTGAGCAGATAGAAATCAGCCTGGAGAGACTTAAGACAATACTGGTGAACATTTGCTACATAGAACAATTGTAAGGTGCACCAGAGAGAAAGGGAATAAACTAAGGAGCAGTAGTGAGTGCATTGACTTAATGTGTGGACATAAAGACACTTTGTGTTTCTTTTATCCAGATGTCCTATCCCTTTTCACCATGAATATGGTTTGATACAAAGCATTATTTGCAAAGTGATCCCTCAACTTGCTAGAGAAAATATTCAGTTCCTCCTTTTCCACTGCCTTTGTTGCCATGATAAGACCATTCATGGCCACTTGCTCCTGCAAAGGAATTTACATTGTGATTTCCTGTGATTGCTGCTAAAGCTCTTACCTTGGGTTTTTAACTAGTCTTTTCACTGTCCTTTCCTGCTCATAAAAAATAGAGCTGCCAAAATAGTCATGCTGGTCATTATGGCAGGCTTGCCTTTGTATTGAAGGTCTATCTTCTTACTCCGTTTCCTACCACAACAAAGTCAGCCTTTGTGCATTTGCCATTGCACTTCATCTTGGAACATGTCCATCCTTACTCACTTTGCTGTTATGGCTGGTAACAAATATCTTTCAGATTCCTTCTAAGCCCCTTAATGCTACAATAGTTGATCTTCCCATTAACATCTGAGGACACACTGTGTGGAAAGAAAACTTTTTTTTTTTTTTTTAAAGGCAAACATAAGTACCAAAAAAAAAAGGTAAAAAAAAGTGTAATCTGATGTGAATTTACCAGCAATCAGGATGGTTGATATAGTTCTATTTTAAGCTTTCTAAAGCAATTTGGACATGCATAATTAAACACATGATCTTGTTGACTGAAAAGAGGATTAGTGCTCAGCGTGCAGTAACCCAGTTCCACATGCTCAGGAGAGATAATGTGCTAATTCAGGCCTGCATGCTCAGTGGATCTTTTTACAAATCAAGCACACCAATGCCAGCTATCTTATATATATAGGCAGAAGTTACAAAATAGAACACTCACAGTTACAACGGTCTAAATCTATTATCTGCATATAATTATAACATTTGTTCTCTCATTCCTTCTAGTCACCATGCATGCTCAGAGGAGGGGTCTTCCCCTGAACCAGGATCTGTTTGACCTGTGGGTGTGATTTTAGTATTATAATGAAGGCAGTTCACTTCAGGACAGCTGAAAAGTTAGTTTCGTTCCAAAGTTAGGTAATCAAATGGCCAATTTGCCAACTGTCAAATAACTCATCCTTTAGTACTGGCAATCCTGAATTTTCTCCTTTGACCTTTCAAACAACACCAGGATCTGGTTTTGTCCGTGAATTCCTTATTGTTTCAGGAGGTTTACTTTGTTCCAAGCCCAAAATGCAGTAACTATGTCACTATGGCTACCAATTGCAGGCGCACAATATACTAAACAATCATAGAATCATAGAATAGTTAGGGTTGGAAAGGACCTTAAGATCATCCAGTTCCAACACCCCTGCCAGGGGCAGGGACATCTCCTACTAAACCATGTCACCCAAGACTATGTCCAACCCAGTCTTGAACACCGCCAGTGATGGCGCATTCACTACTCCCCTGGGCAACCCATTCCAGTGCCTCACCACCCTTACAGTAAAGAATTTCTTCCTCACATCCA
>JASSUY010038946.1:0-19146 GCA_032466535.1 Forpus xanthops
GCTCCCAAGGACCAAGGGATGGGATGAGAGGAAACGGCCTCAAACTGCACCAGGGCAGGTTGGGATGGAGCTGAGGAGCAGTTCCATCCCCAGAGGGTGCTCAGCATTGGAACTGCCCAGGGCAGTGCTGCAGTCATTGGCCCTGCAACTGCTCACACACCATGGAGATGAGGCCTCAGTGCCATGGCTCAGTGGTGGCCTTGGCAGTGCTGGGAATGGTTGGGCTTGATGAGCTTGAAGGGCTTTTCCAACCTGGATGATTCCTGATTCCATGATTCTGGGGAACTATTCCTATCCAGGACCGAACCCCGCACTGGGTTGAACCCTAAAACATCCCTTTGGACGCTGCATTGCACCCCCTGCCCGCAGCTCTACCCACAGTGAGTCTGGATCAGCTCTGCCCCCCAGGAGAGCTGGGAAGGCAGTTCTGGAGCTGATCCAGGGCAGAGGAACACGGTGCCCCCCGAGAGAGCCCCCTCAGAGTGTGGGGCTCAGACTCACCCGCAGTTATTGACAGCCATCAGGTTGGAGACGAGGACGAAGGGGTAGGTCAGCATGCTAGCGAAGAACTGCAAAGCACAGCGGGGCCGTGGGCAGCAGCTCCAGGGCCAATCTCCCTCCTTCCCTCCATATGGGGTGTCCCAGCCCCCAGAAATCCACAGAGATCCCCCCCAGGCTCCATACGGAGCAAGGCCAGGAGCCCCCAGGGGTGCAGAGCAATGTGCATCCCCCACAGAGCAGCCCCTTTGTCCATGGGCTGAGGTACCCTTCACCCTCCCTGCAGCATTACCCCCACGCACACATTGTACTCACTCCAGTAATTGCCTGGGAGTAGCTCTTCATCTCCGCCATGGTTGAGACCTGTAGGAGGAGGAAGAGCACCTTCAACCCCATGGAGCTGCACTGATGCCACCCCAGAAGAGGCCCCTGTCCCCCCCCAGGACTGCCCTGGGGCTCTCCCAAAGTGGGGCACGGAGCCCGTACCCCGTTCTCCAGCGCGTACGTGTTGATGAGGTAGGCCAGCATGTTGCAGAGCCAGAGCGAGAGGATGTCCCCAAGGAGCCGGGGGATGAGGCCACTGCAAGAGAAAAGGCAGCAGGAATGTCAGCCTGGAGCAAAGGGGAGGGGATGCTTGGCCAAACGGAGAGGACCCCGGTGCGGAGGGACCTGAAGCATCCCCTGGTGTCCAGGGAAGGGATTGGTATCCCTCAGTGTTGGGGATCACCCAGGGATGGCAGCTGTGAGGGAGGAGAAGGATGGAAACCCACAATGCCCAACAGCACCCGAGGGCTCCCGGAGCCCAATGAGAGAGGGCAGAGCGGAGGTTGGAGTGGGCAACAACAGCCATGGAGTTGGGGGGCAGCACCCCACATCCCCCCCCCATCCCCATGGCCATCACTCACGCAAAGAAGCCCAGGATCCCTTCTTCCCGGTAGATCGTGGTGAAGGCGCTTAGTGTCCCACTGGGAGAGAGGGGGACATGGTCAGGGGGACCCCATGGGTGGGTGGGCAGCAGCCATGGCAGTGCCCCCCCCCCCCAAGCAGAAACCTGCCCCATGGCAGAACCGTGTGCCCCCCCCCGCCCCATACCTGTACTTTGTCTCCCGGCCGATGAACTGCACCATGCAGCGGAGGGTGATCACTGTGGGCAGAGAGGGACGTGGGGGTCAGGGGGGGCACAGGGATATCCCAATGACATAGCAGTGACAGTCACCCGGGGTGTGGGGGGGCACTTACCGTGGAAGGGGTGGGTGATGAGGGTGGCAGCAGAGCGAGCGACCATCTCTCGGGAGGTCTGGGGAGAAAGGGGGGGGTCAGGGACACACACAGAGCCCCTCTGCCTCCCCCCCGCACCCTCCTCATCCTCACCTCCTTCAGGACCTGTTCCAGTGATGACACCGGCTCCTTCTGCCTGGCTTCAGGCTGGGGATGGGAAGAGGCATCAGGCAGGGACAGACCCCCAGGAGGCATCGATCCCTCCCCAGCACCCCCCAAGGGACCCAATTCCTCCGGGAAGAGCCCCCTGAGCACTTCCCTGTGGGAAGGCCTTGATGTGGGGATGCTCTGACTGCAGCCATGGGGAATAGGGGTGGAAGGAAGGAGGGACTGGAGGGGAAGGAAAGGAAGAAGGGATGGAGGGGAAGGAGGAATTAGAGGAGAAGGAAAGGAAGAAGGGATGGAGGGGATGGAGGAATTAGAGGAGAAGGAAAGGAAGAAGGGATGGAGGGGAAGGAGGAATTAGAGGAGAAGGAAAGGAAGAAGGGATGGAGGAATTAGAGGAGAAGGAAAGGAAGAAGGGATGGAGAAGAAGGAATTAAAGGGGAAGGAGGAATTAAAGGGGAAGGAAAGGAAGAAGGGATGGAGGGGAAGGAGGAATTAGAGGAGAAGGAAAGGAAGAAGGGATGGAGGGAATGGAGGAATTAGAGAAGGAAAAGAAGAAGGGATGGAAGGAAAAGAGAAATTTAAATGATGAAGGAGAGATTGAAGGAAGAGAAGGGATAGAGAAAAAGAAGAAGAAGAAATAGAGGGAAATGAGGGATTGGAGCAGGAGAAGGGAAAGAAGGGGGGGGGGGGGAGAAGAAGGAGGAATGGAGGGGAAGGAGGGATTGGAATGACGGAGGAGGAGCGTTCAGAGGGGAGCAATGTCCCTGCACCTACCGGGGCTTCCTCAGCCTCCTGGTACTGCTGCAGAGCAAAGGGCAGTGTTAGTGCACACACCGGGAACACCCAGCGTGGTGCTGTGCTGCCCCCCCCCGGGCCGCAGCCCCGGTACCTGCTGCACTTTGCTGTGCACCACGGTGCCGATGGCGCTGGAGCAGAGGCGCGGGACGAGGCCTTTGAAGAGCCCTGCTCTTCCATCGACCTTCACGATGTGCTTGGCTATGGAAAGGGGGGGTCAGAACCCGCCGTGACACCGGGAACCCCCCGGGTGCAGCACTCACCATAGGAGAAGAGCCCCGGTAAGGAAATGGGGGTTCAGACCCCACCGCACCACCGGGACCCCCCCGCCCCGGGTGCAGCACTCACCATAGGAGAAGAGCCCCGGGAGCTGGTAGACCTGGCGGCCGAACAGGTTCCTGCCCAGGGCGGGCGGCAGCGGTTCGTAGCCGACCTGCGGCGGGAGCGAGGGGCCTTCAGTCGGGACCGGGACCCCGGGGGTCGCTGCTCCCCACTGCCCGGTACCGGCTCCCGGTCACCCCTTACCTGCACCAACACCTTCACGTACATGAGCGGCTGTGAGAGCACGGTGAGCCCCGAGCCCAGCAGCACCTGCGAGGCCGCGTCCGCCATGGTGCCGCCGGCGTCACGGCACAGAGGACACCGCCGCCGCTTCCGCTTCCGGTCCGGCATCACGCGCCCCGGTGCTTCCGGCGCGCCCGCGCACCACTTCCGGTAGAGACGGGGGTATAAAATGGAGGCTGCGGGCCTTGAGGTGTCGCTATGGCAACGGGGGAAGGGTGTCACCGTGGTAATGGGGACTAAAGGGGGGGCTGTGGGCCTTGGGGTGTCGCTATGGCAACGGGGGAAGGGTGTCACCGGGGGAACGGGGCCTAAAGGGGGGCTCCAGGCACTGAGGTGTTGTCATGGCAAGAGGGGAGAAGGTGTCACCATGGTAACAGGGCCTAAAGGGGGGGCTACAGGCCTTGAGGTGTCACCATGGCAACTGAGGGACAGCTCTCACCATGGTAACGAGGCCTAAAGGGGGGATTGCAGGCCTTTAGGTGTTTCCATGGCAACAGGGATCTGGTGTTACCGTGGTAACAGGGCGTAAAGGAGGGCTACAGGCCTTGAGGTGTCGCCATGGCAACTGAGGGATGGCTCCAACTGCGGTAACAAGGCCTAAAGGGGGCTTGTAGGCCTTCAGGTGTTGCCATGGCAACCGAGGGGTGGGTGTCACCGTGGTAATGGGACCTAAAGGAGGGCTACAGGCCTTGAGGTGTCACCATGGCAAGCGAGGGATGGCTCTCACTGTGGTAACGCCTAAAGTGGGCTTGTAGGGCTTTAGGCCTTGCCATGGCAACAGGGGGCGGGTGTCGCCGCGGTCACAGAACCTAACGGAGGACTACAGGCCTTGAGGTGTCGCCATGGCAACTGAGGGGCGGATGTCACTACGGGACCTAAAGGAGGACTACAGGCCTTGAGGTGTCGCCATGGCAACCAAGGGACAGCTCCAACTGTGGTAATGAGGCCTAAAGGGGGCTTCTAGGCCTTTAGGTGTTTCCATGGTAACAGGGCCTAAAGGAGGGCTACAGGCCTTGAGGTGTCACCATGGCAACTGAGGGATGGCTCTCACTGTGGTAATGGCGGCTAAAGGGGGGCCTGCAGGCCTTTAGGTGTTGCCATGGCAATGGGGGGCGGGTGTCACCGTGGTCACAGGACCTAAAGGAGGACTACAGGCCTTGAGGTATCACCATGGCAACTGAGGGGCGGGTGTCACCACGGTAACGGGGCCTAAAGGAGGGCTGTAGGCCTTGAGGCGTCACCATGGCAATGAGGGCTGAGGGGCCTGAGGCGTTGCCATGGTAACGGGGCCGGTGCCGTGCTGTTAATGTCGGGCACAGGAGCAGCAGCGCGGGGCGGTGCGGAGGGGTCGTGAAGGGGCGGATGCCGCGCGTGGGGCACGGCCCGGTTGAGTCCCCACCGGGGCAGCTGCGATGGGACGGACCCCACTGGCAGCACCGGGCACAGACTGTGCTCCCGCTGCGCCGCTGGTGGGACCCAACCGCCCGCGGGGCCGCGACGGCTCCGGCCGGGACCCGGGGGTGCGGAGAGATCCACTTGGAGCCTCAGCGGTGGAGGCAGCGGCGCGGCCGTGGGTCCGTGAGGGGCTGGAGAGGTCCCGGCTCTGTGGGGCAGCGCTCATCCGGGGGGCAGCACTCATCCGGGGGACAGCGCTCATCCGGGGGGCAGCGCTCATCCGGGGGGCAGCGCTCATCCGGGGGGCAGCGCTCATCCGGGGGGCAGCGTTCCGGGCTCTGCGGCTCCTTCACCGTTTCCTCCTGCACCGCTCCTGCTGCGAAGCGGGACGGGGCCGTGAGGACCCCGCAGCACCGCGGGACCCCAACGGGCGGCACCGCGGGCTTACCGGGAACGGTGGAACCGGGAGAGCGTCGGAGACAGAGCTGTCGGAGCCGCTGGTGCTGTGGGGAGGGGGAGAAGGAGCGCGCTCAGCCCGCACCAGCACCACCGGCAGCAGCACCTGTACCCACACCTGTATCAACACCGGTACCAACACCAGTACCACTGGCACCAACACCTGTATCAACACCAGCACCACTGGCACCAACACCAGCACCACCGGCACCAGCACCTGTACCCACACCGGTACCAACACCAGTACCACTGGCACCAACATCAGCGACATCGGTACCAGCACCACCGGTACAACCTGTATCAACACTAGTACCAACACCTGTATCAACACTGGTACCAGCACCGGTACCAACACCTGTATCAACACCAGCACCACCGGCACCTGTACCCACACCGGTACCAACACCAGTACCACTGGCACCAACATCAGCGACATCGGTACCAGCACCACTGGTACCAACACCTGTATCAACACTAGTGCCAAGACTAGCACCACTGGCACCAACACCAGCAACATTGGTACCATCACCAACAGCGGTACCAACACCAGCACAACTGGTACCAACACTGGCACCAGCACCACCGATATCAGCACCAGTACCAACACCAGCACCACCGGCACAGCCGGGCTATACCTGGACTCAAGCTCAGACACAGCCACATCACTCCAGCTGCCCCCAGGTCCGGGATCCGGGCCCAGGCGCTGCCGCAGCAACACCTCCAGCTCCGACAGGCACCGATGCAGCTGTGGGACACAGCCATCATCACCACAAGCACCGGCGGCAGCGGGAGCCCCACGGGTGCTGTGCTTCGAGCCCACCTTGGCGGGGTCGGGGTCGCACAGGTCCAGCAGGGAGTCACAGAGGTGTTCACCCAGCGCCGTCAGGTCCCGCACGGTGAAATGTGAGCGCCTTCCACCTGCAGGGACACAACGGGGACACCGAACACTCCACAACCCAGGGACCACCCGGCCCCACAGCACTGCACAGGCAGCCCAGGCCCTCACCCAGTGTGGAGCCGCTGAAGGCCGCCTCCAGGGTGTAGCTATTGGAGACCCCCAAGTGCCACATCACAACCCGGCCTGTCCCCAGCTTGCTCTTGTGCACCTTGAACTTGCAGCTGGGGAAGGAGAACTGGGGCCAACCGCGGGGTGAGTGCCCCATCCTCAGCCCCAAAAGGACACGGTGGTGGCAGCCACCACCCGGTGTCCCCACAGAGCTCACAGGGGCACTATGCCCCATTGCCCCCCACCTTGTCAGGGGCGTTCTTGCTGAACATCAAGGGGAAGATGCGCTGGTGCAGCCGCAGCCCGGCGCCACTCCTGCCACCATCACAGCCGTACATGAAAACGTTGTTCTTCCGGCTGTGCCCATGGAAGTCGCAGTACAGCACCACCTCCCGCTCCGCCAGCACCCTGGATACACCCGGCTGTGAGCACCGGAGGAGCAGCACCATCCCACCGCCTCCCAGAGCATCCCTCACCTCTCAACCATAGCCCGCAGGTGCCACACTCCAGGGAACTCCCCAGGCACCGCTGTTCCATAAGCCCTGTTGGGATCCCGGCCGGACAGGGAGCAGCGGGAATTCCCCACCACCACCCCATCGGGATTGAGCATCGGCACCACCATGAAGACAAAGAGGTTCCGCAAGAGCCGCGCATCAGCGTTGGTGCTGAGGAGGAAGTCGAGGCAGCCACGCATGGCCCAGGAGCCAACGCTCTCCCCGGGGTGCGCGCGGGCGCTCAGCACCACGGCGCGCTTGGGTGCTGAGCTGCTGGTGCTGGTGATGGTCAGCACGTACACGGTGTTCCCGGCCAGGCTGCGGCACAGCGACCGCACCGCGCAGTACCGTGACCGCACCGGATCGCCCATCAGGCCCCGCAGGTAGCGCTGCAGGTCCGTGTAGGTGTAGGGGTAGGAGTGGGCGAAGAAACAAGTGTCACCATCATGGGGGAAGCACACGGTCCAGGAGAGGTGGAAAGCAGCCGGGTCCCGCTCACCGTCACCATCACCGCGGTAGTACCGGATGTCGGTGCCGACACGGCGCCAGCCGATGCCACGGCTCTGGGCATCCCGCTGGGAGTAGAGCAATGGCCTCATGCCCTCCTCGTAGAGGCTCTTGGGTTTGGCGAGGTTGACGATGGTGAAGCGGTACAGGGGCTCCCGGCGCGTGTTTTGGACGCGGAAGTAGAACCATTGCGTGTGTTTGGTGGTGAAGAGGTCCGGCCGCAGCCGCAGCACATACTCATAGGGACCCCTGCGTGGTGGGATGTGCCATGCTCCGGCTCCCAGCACCACCACCACCTCCCCTGGCCCCCCCTAAGCCCCTCTCTTACACCTTGACAGCTCTCTGCAGGTTGCCACTCTCAAAGCGGGACTCAAAGAGCAGCGTTGTGTCCTGGGGACCCTCCAAGGGGGCTGCTGCCGAGGAGAGGGGCCCTGGGGCCCCCCCAACGCGGGCACGGGTGAAGCGGGCGCCGTGGGGCACTGCGGAGAGGCCCAGAGGGACGGTGATGGGGAGGCAGAGGGGGCACCCATGGGTGCTGCACGCTCTCACTACCTGGCCTGCAGTTATAGACGACGGTGCCCTGCTCCTCGCTGAGGGTGGCCGGGGCCTGCTCCGTGCCCGTGGGCTGACAGAAGGGCTCCGGTTGAGGGGGGACCCACTCTGGGGGAGGACACAGGACGGTGATAGGCACACCATGGGCACAGCGGGGTCTGGTGGGGGGGGCACAGCAGGAGCTGCCCCTCACCGATGTGCTCGATGCTCTCCTGGATGACCTCGCACTCCACAGGCCAGCGGGCAGGGGGCAGGAGCCCCCCCGAGGAGGGCACAGCAAAGGGGCTCGGTGGCTCCCACAGGGACCCCCGGTGCTGCAGTGAGGGGCTCAGTGTGCCCCCGCCAGGGGCTCGCTGTAGGGCCCGGGGGGGTACAGGAGGACCTGGGGGGGCCCCAGTGGCACATTGGGGTGGGGACACCCCCAACACCACCCACACCCCAATGCAGGGGCTGCCGCAGTGCAGGGGGGGGTCCCACTCACAGCTCGGCTCCTGCCCAGGACCCCGCCGGTGGCCAGGATTGGTGCTGCCCATGCTGAGTGCCTCAGTGGGACACTGCTTTGTGGGGTCCCCCGAGGACACAGGGCTCTTGTGTGCACCCATCTTGTAGCCTTGGGGAGAGCAACGCTGCAGCCCCACACTTGGGGGGCATGGTGGGGACAATGGGGCAGCCCCAGTCCCCATCTTCCTACCTTGGAAGTAGCCGTAGTAGCTCAAGTGGTGATGCATGAAGCGCTCATAGGGGTCAGGGAGCAGCCCCCCACCAAACCCCCCTGGTACCCCCTCCTTGGGCTGCATTGTGGCAACAGTCCCAGTGCCGGCAGTGCCGGGAGCTGGGACGCGGTTGCTGAGAGACCGGAGGCACTGGGAGAGGCCTGGGAGGTGCTGGGACAGGAGCCAGAGGGGGATTTAGTGCTCCAGGCCAACACCGCAACGGGGCCTGAACAGCATCACCCTGAGCAACACCAGCCCCAAACCACCCCCTTCAACGGGACAGCACATCCCAAACTGCTACCGTTTATTGGACAAGGGGCATGGGAAGGCTTTGGAACTGTACATGTGTAAAAAAGGAAGGAAAAGGGATGGGAATGCCAAAGGCTCCGGGGCCTCATGTGCTCGATGCGGTTTTCCTCCGCTTGAGCCGCGCTCGCCAGTCCTCGGGCAGCGCCTCGAAGTTGGCGTTTCTCTCTGCCATGCCACTGTGGGATGGAGAGGGCTGTGAGCACCTCGGGGCTCTACACACAGCCCCTATGCCCCCCTCTGGGGTCAGAGATGGGGATCCCCGGTGTCCAGGGGCTGAGGAAGCACCCCTCAACAGAAGCAAAGATGGGGAGCACGTACCTCATGAGCTGATGCTGCTTCCACTCCTCGATGCGCCGCTGGGCCGTGGTCTCCCGGTCCTCCTCGCTGGAGCTGGAATTGTCCTCCTCATCCAGCTCCCGCTGGATGCTCTGCCACTTCTTCACCAGCGACGGCATCTTCGTCTTGCCCTTCTTGCCCTGTGCCAGACACACAATGAGCCGCGCTGAGGCTGGCTGCGAAGGGACGAGAGGCACCGGATCGGCGCCGGAGGATGCGCTCACCTTCTCCTTCCGCCCCTTCCTCGGTTTCTCCTTATCCGGTGGTGGTGGGGCCTTGGGGACGGGTGGGGGGGGTGTTTGGGGGGGTGGTGGTGGTGGTGGCTGTTCCGCGGTGCCGGTGGTGGCAGTGGGCAGTGCTCCTCGCACCGGCGTCGGCTGTACGGCGGCCGCAGCCAGGCTGACGGAGGTGGTGCACTCGGAGTAGCTCATGAGGGCCGGTGCGGCGGGTGCGGTGACACTCATGTACCCTGCCTGCAGCCCCATTGGGGTGGGTTGGGGGCCTGGCCCCATGCGAAGGTTGGGGCGACCCTGGAGTTCACCCTGCAGCCGCTGGCGGGGCCTGAGCGAAGCCAAGGGCACCGGTGAGGGTTGGTACTTGTTGGTGGGCATCAGGGGTTGGCTGTAGAGGACGGGGCAACTGCCGATGGTGGCCGTGCGCTGCATCAGCCCCGGGGCCATCTCCATGGCTTTCCTCTTCTGTGGCTTGACAGAGAGCAGTGGTACGGGGCTGGGATCCAGGGCAGCCTGGAGGGGAGCACGGGGTGAGGGACACAGCCACGAGGCCACAGACCGGCAGGCTCACACGGCCCGGTGTGGCAGTGCTCACCTGGGTGCTGCTGGTGGCAGCCGGGCGCGGGAGAGGCTTCAGGGGAGCATCTTCTTCTGTGCCCGGGGCAGGCGGCTCCTCGCCCCCCTCATCTTCCATCTCCACTTCCTGGATCTCTCCATCTTCTCCCGGCGGTGGTGGTGGTGGAGGGGGTGGTGGAGGTGAATCCGGTGGTGGCGGAGGCGGTGGAGGCATTTCCAAAGGCAAAGGAGGCTGGAGGACCGGGACGGAAGACTGAAGCAGAGTCCAAAATGGAGTGAGCGGCATGAGAGACGGAGCAGGAACTTGGCCTGAGAAGGATTCTTTACAAAGGGAGCCTGAAGAATACACATTGACACAGGCCTGAAAACCCACGCTACGGACAGGGCTGCCTGCTCCTTCCTCCCTGCCAGGCAGAGCTGGCCTCAACGTCGCCTTCCCCGGCACTGCTGCAATCCAATGGTACAACGTGGATGCTCCACTGAAGCCCCCACGAGGTGACAAGGAGGGATCCCTACGGCTCGAGTGCTCGGTGTGGCCTCACAACACTCCAACTCCAGAGTTAAGACCCCCCCAAGCCACAAGGACCCCCCACCCCGAGCTCGGCTGTACCTGTGGGGCGCTCGGCAGCATCCTCGACGCGCTCTCCCTTGTCCTTTGGAGGTGGTTTAGGAGGACTGGCGTTGGCTTTCCCGTCGGATGTCCGCTGTCCTTCCTCTTCATCCTCCCCGTCGGGGAATTCCCATTGGGACTCTCCTGAGCGCTCGTTAACATAGAAATAGCGTCTATGCTCCCTAAATCACAAGAAACAGAAGGAAGCTTTTAGATTCCCTTCCCCGCCACCGACACTCCGAGGCGGGCCTGCCCGCGACAGCCGCGTGCTCTCGCAGGGATTCAGACCCCTTTTTCTTTGCAGCAGGGCTGCCACCATTCCCACAACAACTTTGAGAGGACCAGAGACCCAGAGGTGCTTTTCGCTCAGAGCTATTTGTTGGCTGCCTGAAGGTCGCCCCCCTGAACCCCCCTCCTTCTCCCCACTGAGAGGGAAGGGAAGGGCTGCGCGGAGCACAGCAGAGCGACGTCGCCAGCCCTGGGGGCTTGCAAGTGCTGCCCCTCGGCTGGAAGTCGCCCTCCACCGGGATGAGGCACGGGGGGGAACAGCCCCGATGGAGAGGAGAGGCTGCCCCCCCCTACCCCGTGGTGCACGGAGGAGGCGGCTTTATAGGGTGTCAAACCAACACAGTGAATGCTAGAGAGAGGGAGCGGATCTGGGAGCTGAAAAACAAAAGAGCAAAGATTTCAAAACAAAGGAAAACCAATTCCATCCAGAAAGCCAAAAAGACAAAGAAATGTTTGGGTCTGACCTGCTGGCAGGAGACACAAATCCTGTTCTTCCTTCCGACGGGGACCTGAGGTTTGTCCTTGGGTAGAGCTGTTGGTCAGAAGAGGTGATCCAGAGATCCTGCAAAGTTCACAGAGCTCTCGCATGCGCGACCCCCCAGGCCCGCCCTCCAACAGCGCTTTCCACTCAGGAGAGTGACCACGAGCTCTGTCCGATCAGGGAATCAGCTCCGTCTCTGAGCACTCCGCTTTGGATCCTCCAGTGTGGGTGCTTGCCTCAAACCCCACGAGGTGTGAGTGCCGGGAGATGTTGCTCTGCCTGCCCAGCATTGCTAACACAGAAGCTGCTCTCAAGTGTCCGAGAGAGGAACGGTGCCGACGTCGTCGGGTGGTGATGGTCACAAATCATGTCTGAGATGTCAGAGATGAAAGGTGAGAAAGGGAGGAGAGCTCGTACCTGTCCCAGTGGCAGGACCAGCCTTTAGGGGTGGCGTTTATTTCGTATTGTTTTAGCTGTTCGGCTGCGTCTTGGAGTTTGCGTTTGAGGTAGTTTCCATTGAGAGCACCTTCTCGCCAGTCTGCAATGCGGGTCTAGAGGGCAAGAACCGGGGAGGGGGGAAGCTGTGGGAGGGATGCTGCGAACGACCCCCGGGGACACGGGACTCGAGGTTCGGGAGGCTCCCTTACAGGGGGGGCTCAAGGAGGAAGCCACTGCCTCTGGACAAAGCCATGCTCTTCCCCCCCCTAACGTGGAGGGAGGGAAGGAGGAAGGAAGGAAGGAAGGAAGGAAGGTGGGCACACGGCGCGGTGCCGCCCCCAGGATCACCGGGCAGGATTTGATCCGCTTCAGAACAGAAGGCCGGAGCAAGCGAGGGGGCCAAGGCTTGGTTACCTCTGTCTGCAACAGCAACATGTGGAAGTTGGAGATTGATTGTCTGTTGATGCCCAGGAACTCCAATTTATTAGTCAGTGTATTGGCCAGCTCTCCGATCTGAAACTGCCGGGGAGAAAGGGGACAGAGTCAAGAGCTGCCCTCCCACAGTGGCACCGGGCGCCTGCGGCCCCACGGCTCGCTCCAAGGCCATCCCGGCAAACAGCATTTGGGAAGCCCACGGAGGGGCTGGGATGTGGCTCCCTGTCAGCCCCGCTCCCTCCTAAGCCCCAGGGATGGGAGCTCTGCTGTAGCTGAGGGAATCCTGGCTTCTCCATGTGGATCTCGTCCCAAAGGAGGGGAATAGACTCGGTTGGCTCTGGAGCTACATCAGGAAGTGCTACATCTAATCCTCCAACTGCCTCCCAAAGGAAACGGGCTAGGATATCATTTCAGGATTCACTCCTGAGCAGAGACAGGATCTATGTTACAGATTCAGTCCCACAGTGACAACCATCACTCCAGTGCAGCATCCAGCAGGAGCGTAATCCCACTGCAGGCACTGCATAGGGGCAGGGGGATCCCCACATCCATCCCCCGGCTGAGGGGAGGCATGGAAGCAGCTACAAGCCAGGAATGGGAACACCAGGAAGGGGTATCCCAATGGGAATGCTCTAAAAAGGCTGTTTCCCCTTCACCCCTCAGCAGAGCCCTTAGCTTTGGCAGATGCCTGAGGCAGGGAAATGAATTCATTCCCATGTTAACTATGGAAAAGCCAGGGAATGTCCCAGTGCTGAGGCTGAGCTGGCAGAGGAGGCCCTGGTGGATCCCTGCAAGCCAGAGCTGGCAAGAGAAGTTACCCCACAGTGATGAAGCCAATGGATTACCCGAGGAGATGGCATTCCTCCACTGGCTCCAAAGGGATCCCTGTGTGGGGAAGCGCCATACTACACTGCCCATCCCGGAGCACTGGGATGGCTGGAAGGGCTCCAGGGCCAGTGAGCCTGGTTCTGCTGGGGTCATCTTTTACCTTATTTTACTGAAACTTCAGTTAAAAGCAGCCTCAAGCCTCAGGAGGATGCTGCTGGGCTGGGGCAGGGGCATCACATGTCAGCTCTCCCTGGGTTACTGCATAGGAGAGATGCAGCTCCCAGTGCCTAAAGGGGCTGCAGGAAACCTGGAGAGGGGCTCTGGCCAAGGGCCTGCAGGGACAGGCCAAGGGGAATGGCTTTAACTGCCAGAGGGGAGACTGAGATGAGCTCTGAGGCAGAAGCTGTTCCTTGGGAGGGTGCTGAGCGCTGGCACAGGGTGCCCAGAGAAGCTGTGGCTGCCCCATCCCTGCAGTGTTCAAGGCCACGTTGGACACAGGGGCTTGGAGCACCCTGCTCCAGTGGAAGGTGTCCCTGCCTGTGGCAGGGTTGGAGCTGGAAGAGCTTTAAGGTCTCTTCCAGCCCAAAGCATTCCATGGTTCTATGAATCTGCCAGAAAGCCCTTTCCTTCCACACTGGAAAAAATAATGCAGTGGCAGGAATGGAGGGCAGGGAGGAGGCTGGCGTCTGATTTCTCATCAAGAAACCACCCAGCATGGGTTGGTGCCAATGTCTGCTACCAGAAGGGCCACCAGGAGCCAAACTGAACCTCACAGGTAATGAGGGAGCAGGGAATTAAATGACAAAGGTCTCCCTGACAGCTCTGTGTGCCCATCACCCTGAGCCTGCAGCTCTGTGTGGCACTGCCACAGCTCAGGGCATCGCTCAGCCATAAAGAGCAAAGCAAGGCCGGGAAGTGAAAGCAGCAGTGGATGCTGCAGAACCCCCCAGGCTGGAGCTAACAACTTCCACAAGTGACCCTGGGAGGAAGGAAGAGCAACAGGTACCAGCAGCCTCCAGAAACAGAGAGATTACGGACGAGGAGTCTTCAGCCTGGGAACGGGACGTGCCACCGGACTGTAACATGGTTATTGGTGAAAAGAGAGTCAAGACAAACACGTCCCCTCTGTCACAAGACCCAGGGCTCAGGCTCTGAACCCCCCCAGCCCCCCTTGGAATCCATGTCATGGGTTTTCCAAGCCTTTGCTGCTGGCTCCTGGCAGGATATCAGCATCAGGGATGCCAGCCCAATGCTGCACGGCTGCTCTCACAGCAGGATCTAAACACTGGGATCTGAGGTTTATTGCTTCCACAGGGATACAAATGCCATCCCACTTGCAGATGGGACAAAGCCACCACCCAAAGCTCAAGTGTCCCCGTGGCCTCCCGTGTGTCCCTCCATGCTGCTGCTGACACGGATCTCACCGACACGCACCTTCGTGTGTCCATACCTTTAGGTCCTGCTCCTCCTCTTCCATTTTGGGTGCCCCTTGGGTTTTGGCTTTCTCCTGGGGCTCCTCAGGCTCTGGTTCTTTGTCTGCAACGGCATCAGTTGTTTCCATGCTTGCTGCTGCAGGAGAAGAAAGGAGAGGTTGGTTCTACCACCAGCACACAGCCAGCTGGAGACACCATGCTGGGGAAGTGGAGAGGGCAGGGAAGGAGCTGCGTTCCTATGCACTGCCCAAGTGCCACATTCCAGCAGGGAAGTCTGTGAGGGATTCCTAAAGCCCTGGGGACCAAACCTAATTCCCAGTGTGTCCTGGTGCTCAAGGGCAAGGGAGGTCCCTCAATCTCACCCCAGCACCAGGGTGTTTGCTCAGCTTTAAAGAGATTCATTTGGAGTACCAGCTCCCTGCTTCCTTGTTGAGTGGGAAAACAGCTCCTAGGATGTGCTGTGCGAGGCACAGGGAATGCCATCCAATGGAAACACCCCTCGGAGATGACCTCGTGCCAGCTCTGATCCTGGATCTGCCTGGAGCAGACGCTCCTTAGGGCCACACCAGCCCCATTTTGGGGCAGGCTCCATCTCCCACTTCAGCAGCTTTTCCTGGAAACAGTTGTTTCCCTCCAGCTATGCCACAGGGCAGGGACCTGGACCAAAGCCTTGTGCTGGGGAGGGACCAGCACATCCCAGAGCACCGGGGCTGCCAGGCACAGGCTGTGCCCTCCAGTGCTACTACCAGCATGTCCTGGTGGGGGGAGTAGGAGGGTTGGTACAGGCAGTGAGGTACAGGCAGCAAAGGGAGGTTGTAGTAGAGCACTACAACTGCCATGCTGTGATTTCCTTTCCCTAAGGCAATAAATGCTGCCACTGAACTACTCTATGTATTTGCTGACAGTCTAAAAGACCTGGGCCAGCAGAGCACCAACAGGAGCATGAGGGGCTGTTGCTGCTCTAGTGGTAGAGCTGACACAGCCCTGGAATCCAGCACCCCACGTGAACTGGGTCTTCCTCACAGTGAGGCTCTGCCTCCATGACAAAGCACTGAGAACAGGCACTCTCCTGTCCACTTTCCTGGCAGAAGCACTGGATTCGGGCACTCTCCACCCATGCTTTTTAATGGGATGAAGGACAGAACCCAACAGTGCCCATATCCTGGCTCCTCGATGTGTGCCCCAGGACACCCCCTCTGGAAGAGAGCTGCAGCCCATGCAACCCCTGCTCCCAAGGGAGCTTTTCCCATCACCTGCTTCTCCCGGTTCTGGGCTTTCCCGGCCTGTTTTGCTGGAGCCTCGACTGGCAGATTCTGGGCTGGCAGCTCCCACAAAGAGCTTCCATTTGCCCCGTTTGGAGGCCAACCTCCGGGCTGGATCCTGTGAGGCCGACTGGCTCCCATCAGACAGCGGGCTGGAGCCGGACACACTGCCATCACCCTCCTCCAGGGCACGGAGCTCCGCCTGTTGGGGACACACAAGGACATCAGCCTCCTCCTGAGGAGCAGCCATAGGCAAAGGCCTCATTTCCATGATAAACCCTTGCTCCTCACCTTCTTCCTCTCCAGCACCATCTCCAGCTCGAGGGTGTCCTGCTCTTCCTCCTCCTCGGCACTCTCCCCTGACTGCACCACGCTGCACAGCTCTCCCTGGAGCGTGTCTTCTAGGGGATCCCTGCTGGGCTCTGGTTCTTCCGGAGCAGCCGGAGCCTCTTCTGCTTTCACCTCCTCTTCTGGAGGTGGCTCCACTTCCTCTTTGCAGATCACCTTTCTCCTCCACCGCTCCTCTTCCTCCTTCACCACATCAGGCACAAGCGGTGCCAGGAGGGCTGCAGCCACCCCCTTCTTCTCCTCCTCGCTGTTGGAGAGGGCCTGAACACCCTCATTCACCTCCTGCAGGTCAAACCCCAGTGAGCTTCAAGCACTTCCCAGCCCCTCAGGCCACAAAGGAGCCTGCATTGATGGGGCACCTTTGAGCTGCACCCACCACTGAGCAAGCCCAAAGGGCACCTACGAGCCCTGTGGCCACCAGACCCTGGTGCTGATCATATCTGACTGACCTTCTTCACCTCTCGCTTGGTGATGGGGGTCCCCCTGCCAACCCCCTTCTCCTGGGGGTGCACCTCAGCTGCTGCTACAAAGCCACCATTGGTGCCTGCCACGGTGTTGCTGAGGAAGAGAGGGTGTAAAGGGCAGGAATAGGGACAACATTCCTACAAGCCCCCCCGCAAGGTCTGGGAGGTCACCTACCTGTGCTGGTAGTGCTGCAGGCCCTGGACCTGTGTGGCCAGGTACTGTGGCAGCTCCCAGGTCACTTCATTGCTCTGGGTGTTCCAGTAGTAGTAGCAGCCGGTGTTCTCATCCCACACCTCCTGCCAGTCGCCCATCTCCAGCTCCCCCACTGCCAGGGAGAAGGACAGGCTGTGACCCACAGCACAACACTGACCCCATTAGCTCCCCAGGAGGTGACCTTGCCCCTCTGCCCTGAGAGACCCCAGTGGGTACAGTGCTGGTGTTCCCAGCATAAAGAGGACGTGGAGCTGCTGGAGCAAGGCCAGAGGAGGCCACAAGGATGCTCAGGGGCTGGAGCAGCTCCCGTGTGGAGCGAGGCTGAGAACACTGGGGCTGGAGTAAAGAAGCTGAGTGGAGGCCTCAGAACAGTGTCTGAAGGGGACTACAAGGATGCTGCAGAGGGACTCTTCAACAGGGACTGGAGCAATGGGACAAGGGGTGATGGGTTCAGACTGGAACAGGGAAAGTTCAAGTTGTAGATAAGGCAGAAGCTCTTCCCTGTGAGGGTGCTGAGGCACTGGCACAGGGTGCCCAGAGAAGCTGTGGCTGCCCCATCCCCGGCAGTATTCAAGGCCAGGCTGAACCCAGCACGCTGCTCCAGTGGAAGGTGTTCCTTCCTGCCCGTGGCAGGGGCTGGAACTGTATATGAGCTTTAAGGTCCCTTCACCCCAAACCATTCTCTAGTTCGATGTTGCTATTGTCACCCTCTTTCCCCAGTGACACCCACTTGCCCCCCAGCAGGGCCAGGCTCCCCCAGGTGGATGAGGACCTCACCTCCAGCCAGGGAGCACTGGGTATCGTACTGCCATTCCTGTGCAGGCACAGGGTCAGCACCATTGGCTGTGCCCGAGGGTGGGCCTGAGCCTGGGTCCTTCGGCTCCGGGCGGGGAGGTGTGGGGGGAAGCACAGAGGAGGAAGAGGAGGAGGCTGAGGCTGCAGTAGGCTCTGCAGGCTGCGGGGGAGCTGTGATGGCATCAATCTCCTGTGGAAACAACAGCCCCATGTCAGTTTCTGATCCTAAAGGAGGTGAGAGCAGAGGCAAAGCAGAGCTCAGCATCCCAGAACATGGAGCTCCCCCCCCCAGAGCTGCACTCACCGCCAGGAAATTGGCCAAGGTGCTGTCGATATCCGAGGAATTGTTGCCATTGGCATCCACGGAACGCGAAGACTTCTCTGGGGTCTCACCCTCCTCATCGTCACTGTCTGCATAGGCACCGAGCAGGCACAGACCTCCTGGGGAAGAGAGAGTGAGGGACCCTCAGTGGATCCTTTGCATTAAAGCATCCATAGGGATATCTCCTGCCCCCAAAATCCTGAGGGAAGAGACCCCATCCACACTGGGAATTGGAAATACATTCCTTGAGTGTTAAAAATCCCAACAGTGGAACAAAACTGGGAGGAAAAAAGGAATTCCTCAGCCCTGGAAAAATCAAAAGATGCGGGGAATATCATATCCTGCTGGAAAGCCATGGAGGGGGAGTCACTGCTCCCAAATTAACTGCATTTTAAGCTGATATTGAGTTGAACAGGACATGGGAGGGGAGCTCTTCATCAGGGACTGGAGCAGTGGGATGGGGGTGATGGGTTCAGACCGAAACAGGGGGGGATCCAGACTGGATGTAAGGCAGAAGCTGTTCCCTGTGAGGGTGCTGAGCGCTGGCACAGGGTGCCCAGAGAAGCTGTGGCTGCCCCATCCCTGCAGTGCTCAAGGCCACGTTGGACACAGGGGCTTGGAGCACCTTGCTCCAGTGGAAGGGTTGGAGCTGGAGGAGCTTTAATGTCCCTTTCAACCCAAACCAGGCTGGGATTCTGATTTAAGAATTAATAGATAATAACAGGAATAGGTAAGGAAAAAAGCACGGCTTGTTATTCCCAGAAGGAAAACCCCATTGGATGGAAAACTATCCCATTTTTAAGGGAAGGAATCATCTCCCCATCGCAAATCACTTAAAGAGAGCATTTCACATCACACCATAGCAACAGCAAAGTGGGGGTAAACCTCCCGTTCCCCCCCTCAAAACTACTCTATAGCATCCGGAATGAAAAGGAATTACATGGGATCATCATCCTAAACCTGGAATAAATGGGAAAACGTCATTAAGAAGTGATTCCCCCCTTGGAAATAAACCCCCAAAGTGATTAAAATGATGCTCACACCATAACAATAAGGGATTAATTCACCCCATTATAAAATAAGGCAGTTAAAGAGGTACAACCACCACCCCCTCCACAGCAAATAAAGACCCAAAAGAGATAATCCCCATATCATTTACGATGAAAAAAAACACTCTTTTGGGAGCGAAAATGCCAATAAGAGCTGCTCCATCACGAAAAACAAGGTGAAAGAAACCCTTTAAAGGCGGTTTTTGGGGAGTTTTACCTCATGAATCGACCCTACCTGTGGGTTTAACGGCAGCGGGTGCAGGGGGCGGTGGGTTTCGGGGGGGGTCGGTTACTGGTTCGGGTTCGTCTGTAAGGGGATAACGGGGTTAAAAAGGGATCGGGGGAAGGCGGGGGGGAGA
>JASSUY010038947.1:0-26785 GCA_032466535.1 Forpus xanthops
TATAACATAAATCACTACTGCTACCACCAATAATAATACAAGAGAAAATACAAGGAAAGAGAATACAACAGATCTTCGCCTAATATCTAGCCACGCCACACAGTGCCCCCCCCCATCACCTGATACCAAGCTCGACTACGCAATGCACCCCATTACCTCATACCAAATCCCGGCCATGCCGTGCACACCCCCCTGCACCACCATCTTTTCAGGTCTCTCCCCTCCGTCTCTACCTCAATGTGCTATCACTTCCTGGTGAAGGCAGCTGTTTGTTAAGTGGCTAGCAGAAATTTGACTTCTAAAGCTTGAAGAAGACATGGTTTCAGTGTGCTTTTACAGCCAAAGTAACTGAGAGTGATGTGGTCTTTTGGAGTTTTTACTCACCTTCTGTTTATTTTGTATCCTTTAGTCAGGTGCTGTAATCCATCTCCTGCTACATATTAAGTAGTCCATTAGGTCCAGAGCAGTGTCATTGTAGCAGGACAAGACCTTTGGCTAATAGTTGGAGAAAGGATGGTGGTTTGGAGGACAGACATAAAGAAATGTAATCAGTAGTGATATCAAAGGATGTAGGAGGTATAGTGGCTATAAGACATTACTTTTACTGTGCTGAAGAGGTTCAGACAGTTGACATGCCTCTATGTTTAAAATTGCCTGTCCATTAACGTTAACCTTTTGTGCCAAAGTAAAACTACACATTCAAATAACTTTTTCTTCTAAGTTAGGATTTGCAATTAAATGGTTTTTCATTGGTATTTGTATATGTTAGGGTTTACTTTCCATCTTATGCCTGGATCCCTGGTATCTTTAAAAGCCAGCTAGGGAAGTCTACCACAATGAAAGCACATCTACCATGTGTTACAGACAAAGCCTAAAAAAGAAGGGTAGTATAGCCTGTGCAAGTTAAATAAGTTTATTTTCTCATAAATATCTTTCCACATTTGCTAAGAAAATATCTCAAGATACTCCAATTTTACTATTACTGGCCTGCCTTGTTACTTAGTGAGATGATACAGGTTGTGGTACTTGTGACTTGTACTGGTATTATTTTACTTTATTCACTAACTTCAGTTATGATATTTCCTTGCGCAAAGTTAAACTTGTATGAAGTTGTCCAATTGGACCTAAATGAAACGTGCTTATTAATATCTGCATCAAATCACATTCAGTGGTAAGTAGCACACACAGTGTTCTGAAAGCACCAAGTATTGAAACTATTTTTTTATTTTTAACAATAGAAATGAGAAAAGAAAATAAATGGCACTCTGTTTATGAAGACGCTATTAACAGTTTTTTGGTTTTTATTATTTTACTTTATTATTGGAGAAACAAAATATACTATTCATTTTATTTTGCATGAAATTATACAGGCAGTAAAAGTTTGTGAACAAAGAAACACATTTTGCACTAATTCCACAGCACTTCTATTTCATTTTATGATATTTTTTTATTTCACATCTGAGAGTACTTCTATTGAATGTAGGCAACAGTAGGAAACCCACCCACTGGCTAATTTAACCTGTAAAAATTGTCTTTCTGCTAGTGAAAAATAAAAGTAGCCTGCTGCCTATTTTATATATCTAATTTCTGTTTTCAAGACCATTCATATCCTGTGGAACTTTGATTTTTCAATGGTTTTCTTTTTCTCCATTTATTTTGTAATGTATTTCTGCTACTACTCTAAATGAAGAAAAAAAAACAAAAAATTATTTATGTGCTTAGAAAACCTATCAACAGCTTTGCAAAAACCGATGAGCTATACCTGCAGATGTGAAATCTGTAAGAAAGAAGTAAGGAAAAATACCAGCTTTTTTACTGGTGAAATGAAATAAAACCAGATTGAGGGTGGGATTCTATAAATCAAAACTTCCTAAAATAAAGGCATGCAATCTTATAACATATTTTTGCATGGTTGGTCTTGGTGTTTATATAGTGAGCCTTTATTGACATGCCTGCTTATCTAGGTAAGACATCTTTATATGGCTTAATTGCCCTTTTACCAGTTTTCTTTTAAACTCCCACATGACATTATTTTGATCTTCTGTTATAATCCTGTTTGATGCTTATCTGAAAGCATTTCATCTTCTCATTTCGAAAGTCTAATTGGAAGGTGACTGCAATCTTTTCTTTTACTTCACAACAATTTTACTCAAATGTTCAGGTTACTTCTTCAAAGCAGAGTTTTCCTGTAGCTGTTCTCTTCATTCAGTCACTGCAGATTATGCTACAGATAATCACAGCTATGCAGTCACAAAGCGAAGGGGTATTTTTTTTTAATCCAGAAGAGAATAAGTATTTGAGTCAGCATTTAGTTGATATCTTTACACGTCCCTTTTCTGTTTCTGTGCTCTAGTCCATGATTGCAATTAATTTAATTTATCATAAGGAGAAAAATACTTCCTTGTTCTGCAACTCTTACAGACACATTCATTTAAAAGGCTTTGAGCCATCATGTCCCTTCACATTATTTATGACCTGAAGAAAGCATTCTTATTTAGAAAGATATGTGACATAGCAAATGCTGTTATGTATCCAAAAAATAAGCTGTGGAGACAGAAACATTTTTATTTAGCAAAGAACATATTTGACAGGTTTTTGGGGTTTTCTTTTGTATGTTTGTTTTTTTTTACTGAATTCCTGAAAAATTTTTGTTGTTGGGTTAAAATCAAAAAAGTTTATGACTGTATAAAAAAGGAAATGAATGTGAAAATGCACAAGTAATTTACATATGAAGCTACTTCAACCCTGCCTACTGAGGTCCATCTGCTCTTGCATTAAAATAGGGAATTAGGGACCCCGTGTGTGTTACTGCATGTATAACAGGTGGAGGTTTGACCCACTGAATTACGCGTGATATTAATACAAGCTGGGCAGTGCAATGAACTCCTTTGTCTGTCAAAGATGTACGTTAGGCTGAATTATACCTGTCTACTCTATCTGATGTGCAGAACTTACTTTTCTGGTAGACCAGTCAGCATCAACAATTTAAAATCCGGGATTAAGGTTTATAATGTATGTAATTTATCTACAGGATTCTGTGAAGACAAAAAAGTTATCTGAACTGGTACTTAACAGTGAGACTAAAGTGCTAATCATTAGTCAGATGAAAAATGATGGTGGAAGAGCATGATTGCCAATCTAAGTGGTGTGAACTTCAAATGCAATCTTGCAGAGCCCTGCCAAAACTCCCCCAATGCCAGTACAAGGATTTGACTTGTAGTCAGTTGACAGTCGGCCAGTTTTGACTCAGAAGGTAGAGTGCTACTGTCCGAATTGTTAACTGAGCAGTTTGGTTTTCCTAGGAGGCCACTGAGCCAAAAATGTGATCTTGCACAGCACTGCAGAATCTAATGAAATATGATGAAATCATAATGTCATATGCTGTGATTTCCTTGAGTCTGTTAGAACATAGTTGGCCATCAGGTCTGGGCTAATAAACTAGACTTTCTAGGCTATGAATTATGATGACTGCAAGATTTACTTTTCCACTATTTGCAGCTGTTGTCCAGCTATGACTGTTATCTGTGGGCTGGGAGCACCCATTCTGTGGTTCATGCTACTTTCAACAGGCTGGCTGAGCTCCTTTCATCTCTGCAGGCTGTGCCGCATGGAGGTCGAGGAAGCAGTTCATACTAACCTCTTTACGGTCATGACTCTGTTGCTTACAGAGCCTGACCTACATAGCATCAAAACAACTCGACATCCTTTGTGAGTTACAGTCAGTGCAGTAGAGGCTTGGTCCAAGACTATGGTGAGAACTACTTGGATCAATCCCAATTCCAAAGGAGTCCAAGTCTGGCATTAGTGTAGCTTTCTACCTTGAAATTGTTATTTCTAAAACCAAGTTATTTGTCACGTCTAAGCTATTTCTTTACTGTAATTTTATGACATGTCTTTTCAGCTATCAGTGCACATGAAGATCATGTTTGTTTTGTGTACTGATATATATTCAATATCTCTTTCTTTATAAGGATTCCCTGTCATTTCAAGTGCAACATGTTTGGCAGCTTAGGCTTTTTTCCATATCCTGCAGGATAAATGGCTAGTATAAATGGTCAGCAAATACTGATCTTCAAATGCAGCTTGCCAGATTAATACGTAAAAGATCTAAAATAGAGCCTCTGTTCATACCTCCTACTATTTCACCCTTAGCATCCTGAAGTCTAGTTCAGACTGCGCATCTGTCTCATGTTATAGTGATAGTGGGATAATTCATTGTCATTTGAGGCTCTAAATTTTTGCTTGAATAATTCATCTTGCAATATTCTAGCTGGTTGGTCTCCTGTGTAATATAGTGGAACCAATCAGCAAATTTAAATTGGCTGGATGTATATATGATGGCATAGCTGTTAGTGCAGTAACACACACGTTCACAGAAATATTGTGGGAGATGTTTTTCTTGCTTTATTATGTTTGTCAAACTTTTTTTTTGCACATATTGTATAAGGATTGAGCAAAATAATCAACTGCTAGTTATTATTTATTTTATTTTTATATTAATAATTATATGTTATTATACTTTTGGGCTGTTTACTGAGCAGGTATATTCTCCTGGCTTATGACTCTCTCATGTTTATAAATAAGCTACTCTGAACGTATCACCTCTTTAATGAATAGGCAAGAAATAACGTGTGGACAAGATCATGTCATGTGCAGCTTGAGCAGTACCAGTAGTTACTGCTAGTGAAATAAAACAACATGATGCCAGTCAGCTTGCCACCACCTCTGTAGACAGTGGTCCAACCGCATGCTTCCCTGTACTGAAATACATTGATTATCTCATGTACTGAACTTCAAAAGTAAGCCCAGTTTCAAAGGCTGCATCAGGACACTTTGCAGCCATGGATAACAGTGGCTGCCAATTTCTGTACAGAATGCTTTTGGAAATACTTCTCAAATATGCCCCTTGTCATGCCAGGTCCTGCTCGCTTTTTGTTCTGCATCTAATGCATGTGCCTGCATGTGTATCTTTTAATTCATCTTTTCTTTTTTACCCACTCTGTATTTTCTTCATAAAAGATCATTCAGATCTCACAGCTGTGCTGGAGAGCTCTGGTGTGCACCAAAAAGAGCACGTCTGCACTGATTCGCACAGAAATATAGAAGACGGTATCAGATAGACAGCTAGATGAGGTCTAGCCCACTGTCCCACAGGCAGCTCATAGTGCTCCCAGGAGGACTTAGGCTGGGTTTCTCAGGCTCCAAGCTGATTAAAACAAGAGGTAATGTTAAGGCCATATCAGGTCTCGATTCTGGGGTTTGGAGAAGAAATTGACAACTGCCTCGCAACTGGAGGTAAAAGGGACACAGATAGCAGCCACATGTATGGGAAAATCAACTCTAGAGAGTGATAGTCAAGAAGAAATTAAATTCTAATATGCCTGTGTTTTTCTTCAGGGTTAGCAAGTTTTAAGAATTTTAAGTATAAATAATAGTAATATACTGAACACCATGAGTACGTAGCATTGTAGAAAATACATGGTACAGACAAGCCCCTATGCTAAAGTCTCTGTAGCATAAGCAGTGTCTGACAATTAGAACTCACTGGGAATAATTAGGATACATTCTTAAAGTGTGGTGTGTTTATGTTCTCTCTAGTTGTGATTAGGATTGTCATGGGACATGCTTTTGGAAAAACAAACAAACAAACAAAGCAGAATCTGTGTGGTTTTTCCTTGGCCATCACGTGAAAGTATTGATGCTTTCTGAGGAATAAGGGTAAAAGGAGTTAACATGTTAGGGAGTAGAAAGCAGGTGCTGGTTTGGGGAACTATAGAGATGCTCATGGGGAAAGTAGGGTTGGATATCATTGCTGTTGGTGTATGATAAAACTAAAGATAACAGTCACTGTAGAAATACAAGCATGTCTTGACAGTAAAACCTAGATCTCATTAATCTCTTAAGTTTGCAAAATTCGTATTTGAGATTTTTTGAGGTTTTGTGGACTTAAAATGTACACGTCACAGAAAACTCACATCTGAAAATTTACAGAGTATGACAGTTCTGGTTTTGTTTTTTTTTTTTTATTTTTTTTTTTTTTGGTTGGTTGGTTGCTTTTTTAATTGCATTTCTTCCCTACAGCTCTTCTCTTAAAATGTCATTGTCACATTGCAAAGTGCCTGGTAGCAGTTACCAAGTATGGGCAGAATTCTAAAGCAGGTACTGAGGCCTGTTGAAAATGTATGAATGAGATTTTATGCTCAGTTTAGCTCATGTTACGTCCTGTAAGGTGAGAATCTTTCTGAGAATTTGTAATGCTGAATCTGAGGAATGTATGAAGTTCAGAGGGCTTTCAGAAAGGATTTTGATTCTGTAATGTCTAGGATGTGAAGCTACCGAATACTACTTATCAGATGTTGCAATTATGCACTTTACAAAAGTCTCATCAGTGACTTTAGTCAACAGGACTTACACAGAAAGTTAAGCATCTCTGAGTTCCCTTGGTTTTGTTTTTTTTCTTAAAAAGTTAGTGCCTAACTTAATTATGATGGACCATCTGATACAGCTTCTCCAAAAGGTACAATAAATTAACTGTAGTGACAGACTTGCTCATTATTTTGAAAGTATTCTTTCCTGTTTTGCCAATGTCTTTTAAATTTTCTGCTCTGAAGATCGATTTAAAAAGTAAATTCAAGACCGTGTGAGATAATTGTACAGTTTGGAGTTGAGGATGGGCTGAAGTCACTTGGGCTGTAGTACTGGACTTAACTCATCACCCATATAACCCAGGTTTAATTTAAGGAATGCATTGCATAGCATATTATCTCTAATTACCTGGTCCTTTAGCTGACTACATAATGGAAAAGAGGAAGAATATTGACTGCTACCTCTGTCCACTAACCTTTTGCTCATTGGCTACTTATTGTTTATAAAATAAAGCGCCTTGAGCTGCTGAAAATGTGCAAAACAGCTTGAATGTCTTTTGTAGCAGGCAGATCAGTAGTTGCTCTGTTAGATTACAGGAACTTAGGTTCATAACAAACTTCTTTCTCCATTCTATAGTTCACTAAAATCATAGTGAACTCTAGAATTATTCCACCAGTAATTAAGCAAGTTGCTTGTTGACTCTTTCACCAATAAATATCTTTTTAAAAAATCCATAATCAAGCCATTGGCTCTAAAGACAAGTTGCTAGTGTAATGAATTCTGGATACTTAACAGAAAAAGAAAATTATTTTGGCTGATTTAAGTGCAAACATCCACTGTACTTTCCATGCACTTTTGTTACCCACTTCAGGTTCCAGAACACTTTTTGAACTGCAGTTGAGCTCTGCATGCTTAATTTAAGATCCTTTTAACATTGAACTATGAGCAATTTGGTGCTGCAAACCCTGTAATAGGATCACTATTAGCCTCAGTAATGCTCCAAGGTAGCATTCATGACAGGTGATAGTGTCCTCAAGTATCAACTTTAAGAAATTTTTGGAGAACTTGCCAGTGTTGTTGCCTAAGCTGAATCTGAGCGTGGTATCAACCAGGCTGTCTCAGCAGAGCGGCTTTTTCTGTATATTCCAGGAAAAAAAACCAACACTTTTCTTAGAATAAAATAAAGCCACAAATTTCAGTGAGGAGTTACTTCTCATGTAACACCCAGCAGTACTGCAGTGTAAATTTTCTCGAGGGCTGGGGAAATAAATCAGTGGAAAGTAAGCTTCTTCTGTGAAAATGAGAAATTACAAAAGCTCGAGTTTTTTGAAGGTCCCTTTCTTGACTCAAACTTAGCAAAATATTTTTAACCATCCCTTACCCATACTGTTATTAATATTGGTGTGGGCTCTTTAGACATCAGACAGACACCATGGTGTCTTGTGGTGGACAATGTGGATGAAACACTTTTTTTCTAGCTTAGTATCTTCCTAGATAACTTAATATCTTTTCTGATACTACGCTCTGAAAGCACAACAAATGTTTTTGCCTAGTCTATGCATGTACGAGGCTGATTGATGTGACTGGAATTTCTCCCAGAAGCAGATGTGAGGAATGGGAAGCACTGCTGATGAGAACTGTTGCCTGCAGGGATGGGATGTCCATATTCTGGGGATAAAGGAGTGGCTAAACTGCTTCCTTAAAAGGGAAAATGTACCCTAAAGTGATTTTTACAAGTTGTCATCCTGAAAGGAGTCATGCCTCATTTAGGAAATAGATTTTTAAAAGCAAGGATCATGGGCAAAGCATATACCTTGGGCTTTACAGATTATTAAAGAGGCTGCAACAGCTGAGAAACTGAATGTTGCTTTGAAGAGCTTGGGAGAGTCTGTCTTCAGTGGAACTTTTCTGGAGGCTGAAATAAATCTCGCTCCTATGAAAATGTGTTGCTACAAATGTGGCGTTAAAAGTCTTGGAGCATAAGGAAGACCTTTCTCTTTTCCAAGTGGCACATTGACATGGTGTATATTTGGGAGAAAATAATTGCAGTCACGTCATGCTCTGGGTGTAATTTCACTGCAGAGTGCAATGGGAAAGGGTGGTACCCATTTCTTGAAAACCCAGCAAGTACAAGGTTTTAAAATAATAATAAAGCAAAAATATAGTTGCAACTGAAACACCATATATTGAAGTGTGGGAGCATGGTCATTGATTTGTTGGTATATCTGCGTTAGCCATTTCATATCAGTGCAACCAGTTTAGGAATGCTGCCCCATTAGCTTTTGCAGAATGAGCAGGCAGTGGTGTTGCCACGCGCAGACTCCATTACTGCCCGCACAAGTGTCTGTCCACAGAACCACCAGAAGAATGCATACTTACCTGACTACTTTGGTGACTTTGAAAATGCATCTGACTTTCTACAAGGCAGTTCCCAAGAGCATGTTCTGGTGTTCTTTCTGCTTATTTTGAGGACTTCTTCCTCCACCACTAAAAGGGTAAACCTATTCTGCAAGATGAATTGCATACATGTTGAGAAGGGAGGAAATTAGTTCAGGGGCTCATAAAAAACAAAGTATTACTGAAGGTGAGTTTGACTTGTTTTCAAAAAGCAAAAGAATTTACCTTGCACCTTTCTGGTTATTTTGTTTGTATTAATAACCAATTAATTGATTTATATTTCTGATCACATTTTATGCTCACTGGACTCTATTTTTCTCCACAGCATGGCAGCACAGGTCATATTTTTCTGTTGTCATTTTTGAGTTGCTACCCATTTTATGTTATGAGCTTCCTTACAAAGCGTGTTGTAAGATAAGCCATTTGTATTAAACCAAAGCAATAATCCCACATGCCTATACATGCATATAAAATACACTGAAAAAAGGAAAGTTATGAACAAATGATAGTTGCCTCTAAAACAACAGGCAAGCCAGACAGCTGTGAAGGAAACTAACATGATGTACTAAAGCAGAAACACAATATAATGGGGAAATGCGGTTCTTTGTTCAGATCCGTTTCCTATTAACACTTATAATGTTATGCTTGTGCATGCCATCCCCTGAGGACCACTTGGTCAGCCTTAAATGAATAACAGTGGAATATGTAAAAACTGCTAGATGCATAAAACTTCTGTGCACCCTTAGTCTGTTGTGTGTATGAGTTCCTTTTAAAAGAAATCTGAGCTATTTATTGCATAGAAGTTTGAGTTAAAATGCTGTTGTGTTGCCAGGGGCCAACCACTAACTGTGATTTTAAAGGGTGAGAGCAGAGTGAGATTAGGGTAATTTGAGCACGATGCTTAAGGTCTCTCTAGCTATTAGTGAGGGAGAAAACTTTTTAATATCAAAGGAAGGGAAATGGACTTTGCAATGCACTTGGCTGGGCTGATAGCAGTGAGAGAGACTTCTGTGAGAGTCTTCAGGTTCAATGCCCCATTGCAGTCATCTGTTTCTTTGCTCTGTAGGGTACTGAAGCAGAGGCTAGTCAGGTGTGTGATGGAGGTTCATGGGGAAGGTGGCTGTGAAGTATTCTTTTCTGCTGATTTGAAGCTTAGGTGGAAGGTCTAAAATAACAGTCCATATGTCAGATCTTGTGGCCATTGTCTAATTTTCAGATAGTTTATGAAGCCAGAGGAGTAACCATGCTGAGGTTGAGGGAGCGTTGGCATGGACACAAAAAGAAGATAATGTGAATAAATGTAGGAAGAGCTGTTTTATTGACTACTTCAGTTGCAGAACTTTGCTCTGGTATAAAGAGATCGTCATTGCAGATATTTAAGCATCTAGCATACATTAGAAAATTAACACCATATACTGCAAAATATTTCTGAAAGGTGAATGCAGCAACCTAAGCTATCATTGATAGCAATCACAGGAGCTTGCACTTGCATTTTGAAAAAGTAACAGAGTTTGTTAACTGATGTATGGGTGGCTGCAAGGGGAGGATATTCCTATGGATGTGGACTATCTCCTAAGCCTGTTTGGTGATTTAGAACTGTCTTGATCAGGCAATCATCAATGCTGCTTGATCCAGAGCTGTGGTCTTCCTTGTAGGGCTCTCTGATTAGCGCAAGAAGATATAATACCTCTGGTCTTGATGTGAACTTTTATTAAAAGGAGTGTATTTTTCTATATTTGAGAGCTGTATGTCTTACTTAAAATAATAATTGCTGGCCTTCCTCCTAGGGAAAAAAGAAATTAATAATATATTGAAATAATTAAATCTCATTTTGCTCTTCAGTCCTATCCAAACAAGGAAAGGAGATGAGAGAGGAAGCTAGATATTAAAAATAAAACAGCAAACCCTTTTATGTGTAACAAAATTGGGATCTCAGAGCCTATAAGGGCAAAAGAAGTGCATTCCATGTCTCAGCTTGTTAACTGCCTTATTGATATTCCTCCCAAAAGCACAGCTTCAATATGGCTGTAATTAAGCAGAACTACTCCCTTAAAACTCTCTTACCACAAGACATTGGCTCAGTGTCTCCCTATGCAATATTTCTGAACACTCATCATGTCCATTTCTCCACCCTGAGGTCTGACTAGTTGAGACTGATGAAGTCTGAACACAGACTTCGAGGGATTTCTAATGGGATAATCAGGAGGTGGCTGTTGAGCTTCAGAACATAAGTCATTTTCATGCTTCAGTGTTTGTTTTAAATCCTAAAGGGCACCTTAGGATTCCTAAAAGATTAGTGAGCATGGCCTCCCAAATCTGCTCTAATGCTCTTTTTTTTCGGACAAAATTGACAGCACAGTCGAGAACCTGTCAGGTAAGGGAGATAAATACAATGAAAGAGCAAACAGTGGGAGAAAAGAGAACCTGTGTGATAACATATTCTCCCTGAATGTCATAGACCATGTGCAAATAATGAGCACACTGAAAGAAAGGCAGAACCTGGTTAAGTATTGTGTCAGGAGAGCCTGTGATCTCAGGCTATTAAATACTGCAGCACTTTTTCAGAGCATCATAATTCAAAAGGAAGGTGACAGTGTGGTAACCATGAGCTGCTGCTTAGCACCAGGCTGGAAGGGAGGGGGGAGCAGGATCGGAGCAGGCTTTGGGATGAAAGGAGGTTATCTCATTTTCATAAGGAAGATTGCTCAAATACCTGCTTTGACCTCTTGTGTTGGAGCATGAATTTCAATGAAGAGATAAATGGTGACATCTCACCCATCAGTCAGATTCTGAGGATCACGTTGTGTTATATTAAATCGTGCTTGGAAATCTCTGGCTAATACATTTAGAGAAATAACTCTCAGGAACATCTACCTCCCTTCCTCCTTAAAACAGTAATGAATCCAAATTGCTAACAAAAAGTAAGAGCTCAAAGATATTGTACACAGACCATGTTTCTGGGCTGGGTATTTTTTTTAATGTCAGTTTTCCCACAGCTGTTAAAATGTTACAGTCATTAAGGTATCAAAACTGTCTAGCCAAGAAGAGAGACTTTTCTTTCTTTAGGCTCTTGAACTGTTTGAATATTTTGCTTAGAAGGGCTCCATTCTTTGTTTTTTTCTGTGGAGAAAGTAAAGCTTGTAATCTGTCTGTACTGTAAATCTCAGTTAAAAGCCATTCATTGAAGAATAAACTATGCCTTCTTCTGTGAGGCTATTTTTCTAACAAATCTGATTATGTGCCTGAAAACTAACAAAGGCAATTAGCAGATGCATGTTGTCCTATCCACATTTTGAAACTGTTTTCCTAAATTGTAGGGAAAACACATTTTAAGGTTTGTAAGAAATTTTATATACTGATATTCAGTTTTTTTTTTCTGCTTTGACTCGGGTTGCCAAGCAAAACCTGAGGGGCTGTACTGTAGTTCAGAATTAGAAAAGGAATTGTTGTGGAGATCAGGAATATTTTGAAGTATGTATATTTACTGCAGGAAATTAAGCCCTTTTCTCATGAGCATGGGGAACAATCAAAGGACCAAGGATGGATTCCCCTCTGCAGCCCCAGACCCCAGTACTCAGCATCCTGACCTAAAAGCATGTTTTTTCTCAGGGCCACATGCCAGTAACTGATCAAGCTGTTTTAAACCTTTCTTGTATTTATATGCTGCCTCTTCATCTCTCTCCCATGTGACAATGATCTACCCACATGGCCTTCCCTAAAAAATAACTTGGCAAAAACCTTTTCCCCCAGATCATCCAAATTACTGAGCAGCTTTGCAATTTTTGTTTTTGCTTTTGTTCAAAAAAGGGAAAAAAAAAAAAAAAAAGGAAAAGCAACAGGGAAAGAAAGGGAAGTTTCAAGGGTGTTTAAACTGGACTTTAGCAATATATTCTCTGGCACTATGTTCATCCTTAGCTTTTCTTAATGCAGGGTGCAAGAGTCCCCATCAGCCAAGAGGATTATCACTTAATACCATAAGTAAAGCTCCAAGAGGGAGACCCAAACTGCCCTTAACTCAGCAGCTAAACACGTACCCAGTTAATGTGGAAGCCTCCAGGAAAAGTTGATGTGTTTACTGCAGTCCCCCTTTTTTTTCTTTAAATAAGAAATGACACTTCACCAAGTGTTAGTAAATTCTCCTTCATTCATGGCATTGTTTATTGACTCAGATGTGAAACTCTTCTCTGACTTTTCAAGGAAAAAACAGTGGAAAGCTCTGGTTATGTCTATATAAAAGAAGGACAAGATCACAAGGTTTGTTTTGCATAAGATTTTTCAGAATATGTAACTTCTGCTGCCTAAAATCATGGCACAGGTTTTTAAGGCGATCAAATGTGATGTAGTTGAGTCTTTTTTTTTTTTTGTATTTTTTTTTTTGATGGGGAGGATTTATTATTTTAAACTTAATATAAATAGGAAGAAATCTGTAATGCCAAAGCTATAAATCTTTAGCTTTCATAAAAATTATGGAATCATTGAGCTATATGGCTGGAGGGGACTTCAAGTGTTCATCTAATCCTCTGCCCAAAGTAGGATTAAGTAACATCTACATCATTTCTGACAGAAATATCTCTAATGTGTTCTTGACAACCTCCAGAAATGCAGAGCACATATCCTATTGCTGTGCTTAACTGTATGCAGTTTGAGACAAGTTTTTCTTTCAGTCTAACTTGAAACCTCCTTGATGCAGAAATAAACATGCGTTTTATTTTTGGTTCTACTCAAAATAGATAGCATGAAAGATATCATTTCTTCTTTCTGTCTTCAGAAGCATTTATGTATTTGAAAACATATTATGTCTACTGTCTGTCTTGTCTTCTGTAGACTAACCAGCTAGTTTGGTCTGTCCTTACTCTTCTAGACTTCAAAGAGTTTATCTGGCTGTCCAATGGGTTCTTTCCAGCTGACCCACCTTTAGCTAGGAACAGCACCTAAAAGGAGATTTGGTACTTCAAAAGGGACCTACTGATGCAGAGGAAGGGATTCACACACTCACCTAGGTTTAAAAATGTGGTTAGGAGGTAAAAAATGTGCTTGGTACTGGGGAGGACCAAGAAGTCCAGCAGCACCTACAGATGGTTCCCATTTGAAACAAAATGTTTACAACTGAAAAAAACAGAAAGAAATTCTTTTAAGTTCTCCAAGCTGAAGGAGTTCTGAAGAGAGAACTGCTCAGCAGCAGTGATTTCTTTGTTTTTAATTGCAGAATCCATACCATCCCTAATAAATCATGACAGTGTGACAAATGGTCAGTCTCAGCTGGGAAATCCTGCCTGAAATCCCATTTGGTTAATTGTGTTGCACCTACCAAGGTTTTCCTTGGAGTGGTTGGTTCAGTGCTGTCTCCAGGGGAAGTGTGCCACCTACTGAATCACCGGCTCTGCTTCCTGAAACACCCTGGGGTTTCCTTGGAGGGCTCCCAAATGCGTTTGGCCAAGACCAACCCTGTTTAGCTTATGAGAGCAGACCAGATCACAGCCTGAGGCTGTTATGGCTGCTAGCCATATTACTCATTGGGGATGTTTAGTCATGTATCTCTATGAAGGGAGACCATATTGCATTAAATGTCTCAAGTTAGTTCTGCATATATTGTTCGTAACTTGCTTTGTGACCCTGAGTGGAAAGAACTGCATATGTATGAAATATTGAGACTTAATAGAGTGTATATAACATGTATGGACACTTTCAGGTAGTTTTTATAATAACGTTTCGTGTTATAGCCATGTGATTGAAAATGTAATAAAACAGAGTAGGAACGCAGCCTCTTTTAAGGTCTGCTGATTAAGCACTGAATTATTCTGACTTCACTGTTGAAAGTCCAGCTTTGACATTTAAATATAGGTAAATCCTCACCAAAATGGTTATTTAAATCTAATCATAGTGAGTACTGGGATCAACACTATCTGGCTAATATTAAATGGAATGCAGTTCCACTTGACTGCAATAATTCCTTATTGATATTTTATTATTATTAAATTTACAAATTTATTTATTGCTCTGCATTGCACACCTCATATTTTCACTCTAGGTGAAATACATCTCCTCCAGTAGGTAGCTTACAGCAGGATCATGTAAGTCTCCTTATATATATAGGAGGGATAATAATCCGAAGAGATTGGTTTCAGAAGTACAAATAAACCCCAAACCACCACAGTCTGGAATGCTTTCTACCTCTGTACAAATTATTAAACCTTCTTTGTTTTTCGATTTTGAAAGTATTAGTAGATGCCTGGGATCTTGTTCTCTATAAATGGTCTCTGATCCTGGCATTAATATCCCTTATGATTTCCCTGCCTCTGCTTCATTGTATCCTTTTTGAGTGTACATGGCAGGAATTGAAAAAAAAAAGCATTAAAGAACTGCTGGCACCTTGTGGTAAATGTCTGAAAAACATTTGTAGCAACAGTTTAGACTGTAAAGCATAAAATCTGAATTTTCTCAGTCATTGAGACTATACTGATGAAAACAGGATCCTTATTATTTCATTCCATTTATATCCTTGCTATGACTCTTCAGTCCATTTCCTACCTGTTGCTTACAGTTTTACCTGGCATATACTAAACCCATGTTTTTTTTAAAGGAGTCTGTAAACGTACAGTGGGCCTGGCTGTTTTCAAATGAGATAGTTTTGTTTGCAAGATTACTGAGTGAGAGGCAAGACTACTGAGCAAGAACAGATTTGTATACTGGAAAGAAGGGTTAGCTCAGTGGAAATATGTTTAGGCAAGGAAGATAACTCAGATGGCCCCATGTGCTGGTTCTGCTGCTTATTAGTTCTACGTAGATAGGCAATATGAAGGACATGAATTAAGTGGGATTTGAAAAAAGAAGAGAGTGGTTTGGTGTACTAGTTGAGAGTTTTTCCTCAGGAAAAAGAAGAATGAGACTTCAAGACTATTTTTATATGGTGGTATTTTTATTGCAAGAGAAGAGATGGGGTGGAAGGGAGCAGAAGGACTAGGGAGGTCACAGATGTAGCCTGGAGTAGGCTGAGTAAGTGAGAACAGGAAGAATAAAATTGGTATCATAGCCTAGGAGAGCCAACAGATTAGATCTAATGTATGTGTGAAGAAGACAAAACAGAAAGCTCTTATATGAAAACATTTCTTGTGAATGACCTGAGCCTAGTCCAGACGGTATATCAGCCTGTCTCTCATCTGTGCTTCGTTCGAAATTCACCAGCACTCTGCACTTTACAGACCTTTTCCTTAGTCCCTATAAATTTCTTATATAAGCCAGGTTAGCTGAAATGAAAAAGAGAGTTGTTTTTCTTGGGTGCATGATTTAAAGCTTAGCAAGAAAACTTGTGGAAAACATAATTGGCCTAAACAAAACAAAATTTTGAAGGGCTTCACCAAATCAAATGTAATTTTTATCAATGCCCTCTGAAGCATTTTTTTAGTGGACTGTTTTCATGGCAAAGTTCAACTCTCAGTTCCCAGGGTTTCTGACTACAACTTTTTACACTTTTCACTGTCCCTATAAAAAAAAAGACAAAATGGTTTAAGGAAATATTTTGTAAAACGTTCATTATCTGGCAAAGACCAGGCCTGCAGTATTTCAGCCTAAAAAGGGAAAGTTTTGGAAGGTTTTGAAAGTATCTAAAAAAAGGGAGATAGAATGAAAATGAAGATGCAACTGTAAACACAAGTTTTAATGTCATTCATCCTGTAATACTCTTTTAAGTCAGCTTTATCTTTTTTACAGTCACATTTATTATATATACATAATGCTTTCTACAAGATAATATCTGTTATCTAGGTGTGTGTTTGAGAGATATATTCCCCTACCTGTGCATACTATGAGTACAGCAGTAAGGCAGGTAAAATCACACGAGTCACATCCTAGAATTAATTCTGGTTTTACTTTGTGTTTACCTCCTCAGCTCCCATTTGACTAAATCCCTGAAGCTGCTTTTGGGCACCTTGCAGCTTCCATTTCTTTTAACAGTATTTGCAAATATTTAATACCTTTTGCTTGAGCACTATGGAAGCGCTGATCAGCTAAGGAATCAGATGCAACTGAATAGAGATTTCATTACGTGGCCTCTAAAACATAGAGGAACAAGAACTGTATCAGCCATCGTGGGTAACAGTTAGATGATGATTGTGATTGCTGCTCATTCTTATGTCTCCTTAGGCTGGTGGCACAGAATAGCCAACATGGGACAATCAAAGCAAAATTAAAACACAGCAAAGTGAACACATATTAACCAACCAATAAAAATAATAACATTCATAATAATCAAGTAACTGGACTGTAACTTCTGCTCTGAACCTTGCCAAATTTGGGGCTGCTGGCAGCCCACCAAGTATAGCACTTACAACAGACAAGGGCCCCTCATCTAAGAAAGCCTTGCTGCAGTCCCTAGAGAGCTTTGCCCTACAAACTGACAGCAAGAGCATCCCAGCTGGTCTGAACAGCCAGTGCGGAAATACAGCATGAGATTGCTGTGAAAGGAGATTAAACTAAACTTGCATTTTGTGTGAACTGAGATTAAATGAAGGGACTCAGTTGTTGTTTAGTAAAAACAGTTTCCTAGGTTACCTTGGAGTCATTTTTACTGTGTTGGTATGATGTAATCGGCTGGTTTAACATTTAGAGCTAGTAAAACATGTGCGTATAATTTTTTTTTTTTAAAGGATGTGCCTAATCACTTTCATTTTGCACTCACTTAGCTCAATGTTAATAGTTTGCCTTGGCTGAGGATTTACAAACAAGCTTAGGAGTGTAACGGTCTAAATTTCTGCATCTGATGGCCTGAAAGTTAGAGGGAGTGAGGAGTTTTGTCAGACTCCTAGATCTTTCCTCCCACACATGCTGGCCACCAGATAAATCATGTGTATGAACGTATAGTGGAGTTGCTGCGGGATGTTAAGCAACACCCAGAAGTGAAGTTCTTGAAATAATTTCCTGTGAAAGCAACACAGATCACGGCATTAATCAAGTAAACAAACCATCTATTTTTTTGCAGTGGCATTCCTGAAATCCCTTTTAGGAACACCGAAAGTTATACATGACGATACTGCCTGTTAACGAGCATAACTGGGGCAGAATGGCACACAGTGACACAGGGACTTCTCAGGTCTGTGGGGCACAGATGCAAAAAAAGTTTGAGAGTCAGCAGGCGTCTGAAATGCTGCTTAATTATTTCAGTGATATCAGTGCCACTTATCCCTACTGTAGTTAAAACATTTCTCTGCTTCAAAGCTTTCAAAAGGTTGCTCTGTCAGCCAACAGAAATTTCAGGCAGGGCTGGGAGTGAATTAGTAAATAAGGGTAAACTTTGTCCTCCACTGTTATTCACGCTGACAAATTCCCACTCAGTAAAAGCTGCTGACAGCTGCGGGCTCAACAACTACAGCGAACATGGGGGAATCTGCTCTAGGAAATAGGGCAGGTAGGTTTCGTTCAGCATGCTTAAGTACGGGGGTTGCTGGAGGAGAAAGAACTGGGTGGTGTTGAAAAGGAAAGTCTCAGGTTGGAGGAGGCTGCTTGTGGAGCTACACAATGTTCAGTACAGTCCTGATTTTGTTTAGCGTTTTCATTAATGACGGTAATGCAAGTATAATAAGTACTGCTGGTGACGCAGGGTTTGAAGACATTGGCAATTAAAAGAAGGACCTGGATATCATACAAAAAAAGAAAAGAAAAGGAAAAAACAACACACACAAAAAAAGCCCTGGATGAGTTTTGAGTACTGAAGTAATGGCAATGGAATGAAATTCAATATTAAAAAATGCAAGGCTATGCCTGGGGGGACTAATAAAAATTTCTAGAAGAAGAAGCTGGGAGCTCATCATTTGGAAACAGCTATGTAGGAGGAGGGCTCAGGGACTGTGTAAGTGGTCATGGAGTAGCAGCAAACTCCTGTGGTGGTGGTCTGCTCATTTCCTAGATGCCAGCACTCTGAAATAATGACACACCAGGAAGCTGGCTTTCCAGAGGCATTGGGAGGTATTAGACTGGTGTGGTGGACTGATCTGGAGCTAACTTTTAATACTGATGAAAACATGCTAGGGAAGGTGGGGGAGGTTCACTGGTAAGGGTCTTGAAAGAAAGTAACTTCAGGAGGAAAGACTGAACTGATAAAGTTTTACTCAAGAAAATTAGCATGCTCAACATAAAGAGCTGGGAAAAAGGTCTTTGCAGGAGGAGTCTGGACAGATATGAAAGAGGTAAAATTGCATTGGTAAAAGCCAGAGAAAATGATGTTGCAACTATTGACGTGCAGGGTGGTGAGACATATGTTCCAGTTATGAGGCAATTGCAAGAATATATAAGCCCTGAAGTGGTTTCAAGCTCAATTCAGATCGGCATCTCCATGCAGAACAATTAACACACAAAAGCTTGAGCATGAGGGATGAAACCAGTAGAAAATTTCTAAATCCTAAGAAATTAAATTTGTGCTACTTTGAAGGAGGAAAAAAGGTAAAAAGAGAGATAAGACAGAAGCAGTAAAGGCTTGGGGTTTGGAAAGTTAAAAACTAAAGAGGCACATCCTAGTTAAGTGGGAAAACTGATCTGGGCACTGATTCTTTTATATCAGAACTATTCAGCTATATTCACAGAAGTGTCTGATTACAATAGAGGCAATCTTGTGCTCTAAGTGGATTCTACAAGTTCTCAGTTGAGTTAATCATCGGTGTTTTAATTTGTTTATCCTGTTTCTACAATTTGTTTTTTTTTTTTTTAAACAGCTTAAAAATCTACTTTGTTGTGATTATTAAAATTGAGCTGATTCTGGTTCATTTTTCAACAGGGTGCGATTTTTCTAATACAGCATTTATAGAAGTGCCTCATTGGCATGGGCTGCAGTTACTAAGGACAAGCACAACCATTTGGTTTTTGTACAGCGGCAGGGACAGGCATCCAAGCAGATGACTGCTCCATGTGTAAACCTGGGCACAGTTTCTGTGGAATTCATACTTACCCACTGAGTGTTGCCATGTACACTCATGTTTTGTAGCTAGAATTTTTTATTCTGGAGTTTGTTTTGGATTTTTATGCAAGAGTAGGAAAGCTGTATGTTTTGACTCATAGAAACTGCTGTTAAAAGCAAAACAGCATCCTGCACAACAGAATGTGAAAGTGAAGTTAGAAAACATTTCTCTTTCATTTATCATTACTGTAAATCTGGTGGTGGAACTCTGACATAGATATCAGTAAAATGCAGATGCTTTCCTTTCAGAGTCCTGAAAGGATCTGTTTGAGTGTCTGTGAGCGATCTGTTTGGTTTTAATGTTTAGAAATAACAGGTAGCCATACTTTTCCTAAAGAAAAGCTGTGGAGTGCTAAATATGGTATGTAAGTCCTAAAAATATAAGCAGGTAGAGATGGACCTCGCTTGATTTCAGAAAGGATCTCACAGATAATGAATCTGTGGCGAAATTATGAGGAAATTGAACTAGGATTTCCTGTTTAACTGCAATTAAAAAAAAGGGGGGGGGAATAGTTTTTTTTAAACAGACATCAAAATGTCTAACTGTGCAATGGCTTTATGTTATCAAAATAGAGCTTCAACTATTATGGCTAGTGTTACACTGGAAACTTTACACTACATTTCAATTGGAGTCACTGCAAATAGAGAATTGCAGGCTGGTCCTTAGTTGTGGCTGCATTTCAGTCTCTGTACTGCAGACTTCTTTGGTTTTTAAGAAACACTGGAAAAGTCTACTTTGTACTAAAAGAGGCTGGAGTTTAGGTGTCAAGATGCTGGATGTAAACTAAATTCAGGACATCCCTGAGGATGAGCCAGTATGAGCAGAATTACTTGGCCCCGTAACGCATGGAACTGTGAAGCTTAAGTCAGTTTGTCCAGCAAGAGACTAGCAAACATTTCTTAGTGGTCAGTTATAACTGTTTGTTTCCATGGAGGAAATATTATACTCTCAGCTGGATTGCTAGCAAAAAAGAGGATCTAGAAAACCAAGTTACCTTGCATATGTTTTTATCAGGTAGCACTGTATATCCATGCTGCTGTAATGGAGGCTGCATCCCAGCACTCTCCTATTCCAATTGGAATGGAGTTCCAAATCTTTGTCTTTCTTTTTTTTTTTTTTTCTTTTTTTTGAAACTTCATTAAAATATTAATTATTGTTATCATGGTGAAAAATAAAGATGAGGGCTAACAAAAATGCATGAAGATGACAGATTAGGAGAAGACGAGAGCTTGCTTTAGTTGTAATCTGTACTATCATTCAGTGCTTGCCATACTACGCTTCACAGCACATATTTAATTACAGCATATAAGTTTGCTCTTTTAGTTGAGCTTTTGCAATTTCAGCTTACTTTGCTGTCTGTTGGAAGCACAATGGGGAAAGAACATCAAAACCAGATCCTTTTTTCTGTTATAAGAGCTGTGACTATATATGATACAAGTTTTAAACTGGGTCCAAGATAAAACCTTTGAAGTTTCACATTAAAGATTAAGGTATCTGAGATCTGAGGTCAAAATATTTTGGGTACATGAATGGCAAATCTTCCTCAAGCAACTCTAAAAATAGCGGTGACTTCACTTTCAATGAGACCATTCTTATTATCCATTAGAAAAGTAATTAAGAGTCACACTGGGGAAGGGAACCTCCTGTTCATTATGCATGAACATATAAAGATTACACAGCATATTTTAAAGGATTGTTTACTTCTGTCCTTAGTAAGCATCTACCCTCTACACTCTCATGCTGTTTGCTGGCCAGCTGCTCTCTCCCGTGTCCAGGGTTGACTACATTGCATGACCTTTGACATTGCATGACAGCTGGCCTGCAAGGTGCTTTAGGATCTTTCAGGGTGAAAAGGTCCACCAAAATGTAAAGCATTATTTATTATTTTACATAAATTGCTATATGATTTTTCTTCGGTATTTGTGGTTTGCAGCTGTAATAAAATAGCTGACTACTTGGACTGTATGACTCAGTGATACGTAATTGGATACAGAGATCTTCACTTCCAGGTCATCCTCTCATCACCAGCCCACGGCTATTTGGCGAATATATAATAAGTAGGCTATTCCTAGTAGCTGAGTGGTCCAGCACAAAAACTATCAATCCCAAGTGGCATTAACATGCTTAGAACTGTCACTGGGGAAGGGTTTCTTATCTTGAGATTGTTCTTGAGGATTTGGGTTAAGATTTATTGCTAAAATGTTGTGGGGAAGTCTACTGGCCATTATGCACATTGCACATCTCTGTCTCCAGAGCTGTTGGACCTGAATTTCTCCCAGTTCTTCTTCCTTAAATATTTTCAGAGGGCATTTCTTAGTGGCACTTTTTGTGCATGTGTACATAGGAGTACATCTAGCTCATAGGATCCATTTAGCTCATAGACAAAGCAGCTCAAAGAACTCAATGCTGAGCACCTTGATCTATGTCTCTTTTAAAGGAGAATGGCTTTTTCCTGACTTGGGAACATGCATCCCATTTCTTATGAGCAACTTGAAATATACTCTCTTAATACTGCTTTAGTTCTGCTGAAATTGGTGGAACTATACATTCTTGTGTCCTTGTTAGTGACAGCTAGCCCACTCAGACCTCACAGCCTCTGTGTGCAGATACTTGTGCTGACAGTCCCTCTGTCCATGGGACACCCAAGTTGAACTGAACACTGAATATCACCACATGGGTTTGCAGTGGTCTGTAACTGAAAAGGTTCACTGGAAGCAATTTGCAAAGAAATCCTTAGGAAACCACCTGGATGGTTATTTTAAATTAAAAAAGGAAGAGATGCCACTTTAAAAAAATAATTTTTAATACTAGGTTTAAGGTTCCATACATGTGATAGTCATTAAAGCTTATTTAACCCTGAAATTATCTGGCCTCTTTAATTCCACGGGGATTGTAAGGCTCTTGGGTTAGAAATGAAAAATAATGTCAGAATGAAAATGAGACTTTCCTGAGTGTAGGACCATTATTACAGAACATTTTCTTAATCAAGCCTCTTTAAGAGCCAAGTAATGGAGAAAAAAATAATCAGGCTATACTGCTTTCATCCACAGGGTCTTTGCCGATGCTTTGGGGCACTGATTGAAATAAGCACAAGTCGGTTCCAAAGGCTGGCTGTGACACACTCACCTAAAATGCATGTAGAACTGATGATTTGTCCATCCGCAACCTCAACTCTAGTACACCCAGTTCCTTGTTACAATATGCTTTTGAGATAAATCCCAGTACGCTCTGACATTTGGGCTCTTGAAATTCAGAGCTTTCTGGTTGTTCAGACTGGAAACTTTCAGCAGGAGCAGTGATTTTTGTCAAGTTTCTGTTACACCAAACATCTGTGGTGTGCCCCACCACCCTTTCCCTAAGGATGAAACATGCTGCAGGGAGGGTGTTGCAAGCATTCCTGAACTAGACAGCTAAGCTGGAGTCATAACTGTGCTGGCCAGGGCGCTAGTTTGAAGAAGGATCCCATTAGAATTAAAGCATCCCACAACTCACATCACAACAGCCCTATTCTTGAGTGTGGCTGAACATGGAAATTTAAGGATGGGGGTGGAGTGGGGGAGAAAGAAAAGATAGACAAGCAAACAGATAAAGAGGGAGCTCTTGCATGCAAGTGGAATTTCCTTTGAGCACAGGACATTCTTTATCGTTAGCTGGTCTGTCACAGGAAGGAAAATGGGAAAACAGTGTTTCCTGTTAGGGGGGAAGAAAAAATCAATAGGCCTTGGAAATACCTGCCTGGAAAGAACTTTTTTGTATTCCTACGAGCAAGCGCAAATAAGTTTTTAACTCTTTTGGAGCATGAGTTCTGTTTTAAAGCAGTCTGCTTCTTGAAGTGGAACTTCAGTTTAAACACGTAATTCAGAAATGATCTGCCATTAAGGCTGCTTGGGTCTTTCTTTTTTTGTTTCAGAAAATACTCCTGGAATTATCTTCTGAAAGACAAAGGCTGTTTTCAAGGCAGTTAAATTCTTCTGAGTTTGCGTCTATGAAGCTAATAATAATTAAAAGGGCTATTTGTCATACAAACACAGTCACTCCTGTAGTATTTTGATCAAGATGCTCACAGATGGACAGTGGGTCTGCTCTTGCTTCTGAAAAACCCAGGGGTTTTGTTGAAAGAATACCATTACCAGGAAAGCCCTTGAAGCCCCAGGAGGATAATGAAATACCCTGCAGCTCCTGCATCATCTTTTTGGTTGCATTTTGCTCTGAACACAGCAGGTTGTTGTAAGTGTGGTTCTTTCAGAAGACTGAAAAAAGTCTGTTTCACTGACAAAGGCTGCAGCAATGGATGTAAATGCATAAGCAGCCCCAGTGTAACCTGGGTTCCTTAGGGCAATAGTTTTGGTCTTTGGTAGCAGCTTCTTTACCTCCAAAGGTGGGCCTGGGGATTTAAGTTTGTGCTTTGATTGCAGCCACTTCCCCCATCAGTTTGAAGCTGTTCTGAGCCAGGGATCTCTCCTGGGCCCATGACAGAATATATAGCAAACCCAGTGGCATAACTGGATGAGCAGAAGCTATGTAATCCAGCAGTGTAAATGAAAGAGGGCAAAATAAGGAGGGAGGGAAGATGACCTCTAGGGATGCACGGAAAAAGGGTTGGAAGTCACTTTTTTTAAAATAGAAAGGGAGAAGTGGGCTGTGCTTAAAATGAAGCCATCAGCAAGGCTGGAATTAAAAGAAAGCTTTAGGCATGATCTAACTTTTATTTTATTACATGACAGAAGACAAAAAATCAATAGCTGGTAATTCAGACATAAATGAGTTATACAGGCCATTGACACAATGGACCAAACTTTGTAACAACCACATCTGATGCTGTCAAGCCACAGGCTTCAGTGGCGCCAGCAATAATTATGGCTGATCACCTCTAATTCAGAGCTGCCTTGCTTGATAAAGGTGTCACTCTGAGTGGCTGTAGCATCAATATCAATTGAGGATGTCATCCAGCAGGTCAGTGCTGTGGAGAACTGTGTTTAATTGAATAGGATAAAGCCTTGGTTTTATCCTCCTCTCTTTCTGTCTTTAGAAGTTATGTATACCTTAAAAATAATTTGAATTCATGACTGAAACTACTTGAATTTAAGTGTAAACCATGACTCTGGTTTACTCTTACATCAGTATGACTGAAGCTAATGGTGTTGATCCATAGAAATATATTCCAAAGGTAATTTATAACCATAAGAATATCCTCAGGAGGAGACTTTGGTACTTAGCAATAATCTCTGTTGCATCGCTGCTTTGATCAATTAATGAATCCACACCAAAAAACCCCTGTTTGTTAAAATGCTGCTAGGCAATAGAAATTGCTTTTTTCATAAACTCACATCATTATAAGGAGGCAAAGAAAAGAAAACACATTTGCTTTGATGTTTTTCTATTGTTCTCTGAATTTTGGGGGATAGGTGTGTCCAGAGACTGTTGGGAAACTGAATTTCGCACTGAGCCACAGGGTGAAGAGACTTTGTAAAATAGTTCTTGATCTATAAAGAAAGGAGTCACTTTTAAATACCCCTCCAGAGTTTCAGGTGCCATCAATGCTTACACCTCTGCAGTCTGGCATTGAAGCTGTATGTCTTTGTATTGCTGAGTGATGGTATGTATGCTTAAACATTTTCACGTATTATTATTGCTCAGGACTTGCATTCTTTTGTGGAGCATCTGTTTTGTACTGCATTGACTATAATTAACTGTGAGTGATGAAGAGTGAAAATCTCTGTGGGGACAACACAGGAGGCATTTAAGCCATTGCCACTGTAGCATTTAACATCAGGAGGACTTAGAAACTGCAACACGATGCAGCAGACCACTTTGCACCACAATCTTATGTTTGTGCACATGGATTATAACTGCCAAATAGAAACATTCTCTATCCTTAAAAAAATTACGACTATCAGACTTGGGTGATAAACACCAAAAGGTCATTGTTTTAAACACAGGGTAAGCAATAACAGTAGCAGTGCAGTGAGTTAGTTTGTAAACTTGCACTGCTTTACAGCTTGGGACTTTTCTGGTACATTTTCAGTAGCAGAGAAAGAAAGTGCCTTGCACCTGTACGTTTGCAAGTGCACCGAGAAAGAGCCTCTGTAGTTATCCTTCAGAAATGTGAGGCTCTTTTTCAGCCCTCATGGCTAAGGCAGAGAAATCCCAGTCTAACACATAACCTGCAAAAGCAGCGCTATTCATTCTGCCCGGACCCAGGCAAACACACTGCATGCGTTTCACAGCTTCTCCGCTGCCTTCCTTCTCTCCGGCTCGATGCCCTCCTTTTCCAATTGCCGGATCTTCTCAAAGCTGTGACCATGCGGGCTTCGGGAGGGAGTGCGTTTGTGTGCAGTATCTTCTGATCAGCTCCAGTCAATCATGTCAGCCGGGTCCCTGGGTTTTCCTGTGATCCGCAGGCAGCTGCGCAGGCCCTTCAGAGGCGGCACTGTTTCTTTCTCTGTTTACTCGTTTCCAATGGCAATTGCACCACGGAATCTCAGTACGTCTGGAACTTGGCCTGGGGCTGTTTTGGTTACATTGAAGTTTTTGCTTCAGCTCTGCCAGATTTAAATGGTGACTTCACCAGCACTGAGCTAAAAAGGAGAAAAGGGGAGGAGGGAGGTAGTGTAGGGAGCGGGAGCGAGCGAGGGAGAGGGCCAGAGCATTACATCATCATTTGGACAGGAATCAAATGGGAAGGATATGACTCACTCGGGCTAGTTAAGCTTTGGCTCAAGTTCTACATACACTCATTCCAGGGCTCTCATGTTCTGCACCTCAGCAGGGAATTCAGGCTCAGTGATGTCCATGAGGTTTGTTTTTAATTTTCTTTTCCTTTTCTGATTTCTGTATACTTTTCTCTGCCCCTCGCCTTCCTCCTCCTCCTCCTCCTCCCCTCCCTAGTCTCCCTTTCCCACTCTTTTCCACTTCAACAGAGTTTGTTTTCTGGTTCGTGTAACCTCGACTTTTAGCAGCAGAAGCTGTTCTCTCGACCAAACCAAACCCAAACAAGGAACACAGCAAACTTGAGAGAAGTTTGGTGATTTGTTGTGTTTTGGTTTTTTATCATATATCGGGGGGGGGGGGGGGGCGGG